>CAUYSK010026269.1:0-86497 GCA_963575035.1 Avahi laniger
CGGCAGGATCACTTGAGCCCAGGAGTTTGAGACCAGCCTGAGCAAGAGCGTGACCCTGTCTCTACTTTTAGTAGAAAAAGTTGGCTGCACCTGTAGTCCCAGCTACTCAGGAGGCTGAGGCAGGAGAATGGCTTGAGCCCAGGAGTTCGAGGTTGCTGTAAGCTATGATAACACCGCTGCACTCTAGCTTGGGTGACTGAGCAAGACTCTGTCTCAAAAAAAAAAAAAAGGTAAAATGACAATACAATTTTAGTCACCCCCTATTCATCCCATTGGTGAGAGAGGGAGTTATAAGAATGGTCAAACATGTGACACCCAACACCCACCAGATGAGATGGCAGCTGTTTATTAATTACATTTATTCACAGCCAAGTAGAAGGCACCACATGCCTTGCAGGGTTACACGCAGGGTTACACTCAGGAACAGAATGAACAAGCAGGGCCTGTGGGAAACAGACATGGTAGCAGCATGAGGGTGAGGTGCTTCCTAGTTCCTGCAAGAGGACAGGGTTGGTTTGTTTGAATAACTCCGTGGGATGGCAGGGCCCCTTGATGAGGGGTGGGTGTTGTTTGTTTGTCCTTGTCCACTGGAGCAGAGAACTCACAGTTAGACGCTCCCAGTCACCATATGTAAAGGCAGCACACAATTGGGCCTTAGTTTCAGGCCTTATACCACAATCCAATCGACTCCTTGAGGCCTTGACATCAACTTAAACCTTAGTAATGACTGAGACTTCCAGAGTGTAGAAGTGTCTGTCTACGAAGTGAAGTAGGCACTTTACCAGTAGGGAGAGGGTCACGATTGCTATAATGACTGTCACTAGGGTTTTGGAAACCTGTGCAGAGCCATCGGCTCCATAGAGAGTAGACCTGCAACTTCCAGAACTATCAGTGTGTATGTTTTTGAATACTGGTGTAACATTATACATTGCTTTAAGGTCAGTTTTTATTTCCTTGAGGTGCGGTTGTATTTGCCAGTGTTGTTGATCCACATACAACAAGAAGTTCCCTACAATGAACAGACTTCTCCTTGGGCAGCCAATAAGCGGTCTGAGAGTATGTGGTTGTTGAATACCATCTGGGCTCTAGAGTCTTGGCTCTGTGTTAAGAGGTACAGGGCTTGCAGGGCTTTGTATGTGGACAAGGATAGGGCAGTGACCATTTGCTGATTGGGGGTGATGATTTCTAATTGCTGGGCTAAGCTAGTGGTGCCCAATGCTGTGCCTGAGTCCCCGTGAACAAGGGGATCAGGAATGAAGCTTTATTCAGTAGAAGGTTGGATATGGGGGGGGGTGAGAAACTTATAGGTAAGCCCAAAACAACTTCTGAGCACTGATAGGAGCTGAAGTAGTGCAGGGGAGGAAGCAGAGTACAGTACAGCTGCCTCCCTTCTTTATCTGGACTGCAGTAGACCACCACCATCATAGTAGAGGAGCTAAGAGCAGACAGCTTCCTAGCCAGAGGCAATTTATGTGTTGGGATGAGGTAGGCATGAGCCAAACAGCACACTCGTTAGGGCAGAGAAGGAAGGTGTAATATCACTTCCCTGTCTTGTCTAGATATATGATGCATTGCAGATCCAGCATGGGCAGAACTGGACTGCACCATGGCAGCACGGGACAGAAGAGAGGCTTAGGATGGGGCATTTGGTCCCATGTGGAAAAGGACCAAGCAGTTTGTAGGCCATGCTATACTTCTGTGGTATAGGCCAGTATAGCAGGGATCTCTAGGAGAGGGAAGTTGAGGGATTGCAGCCTCTGCGCTGAAATTTGCATGAAATGGATAGACACCACAGAGGTGATCAAAGCCCAGTGCATCTGACAGGGAGAGGGCAACTGTCTGGATGACATTACAGGAGGCTGCAGACATCCCCTTGCAGTTGTAGGGTACCAGGTAGATGTCACTGTGCTGACAGAGACCCAACTTAGCGGTCAAACAGGGGTCGCTGGGCACAACAAATAACAGTTCCCCTATATGTTTAGCAGGGCACAAAGGATTGAGCTGTCCTGTAAGTGACCCTCCAAGCAGAGGAGGGGCTTCAGGGAAGGGGCAGGAGTAATTTAGCAAGCAGCATTTGTTGACCCAGTATACCTCTAGGTGGCTCAGAGTGGTGTTGTACTCATGTGGTTTTTGACCCACAGCTTGGTAGAAGGTCTGCATGTGAGGGGAAGCTGGATTTGACATTGGACACACTACAAATTCCAAGAAAAGGAGAGAGTCCAGGGTATCAAACTTCTGGAATAACACACAGTGAGACTCTAAGCCTGCTGGAGTAGGAGAGTAAGAAGCAGCGTGGAGAACCTGGCCGTGGCCCCCAGGGTGAGGGTGACGTTATTTGTCCAGTGCTATCCATGAAGGGCAACACTCCTTTTATGTCTCAGACAGTTGGCCCCGAGGGGCTCCCCACCTGGCAAGAGGAGACAATGCTGAAGGTGCCACTGTTGTCCCATCACCGGTGAATAAGAGATTGAATATGAGCAGGCTACTTCCTCCCACCACTTAGAAAGGCCTCCTTTATCAAGTCTAGCTCTCTCCAGATGGTACCATTTCCATTTCAGCAAAGTGGATTCAAAAGCCATGCCAAGCTATGGGGTAAGGTTACCTTAAGCCAGAGCATGCTGGGCACTTGGGTTTAGAACCACACTGCAATGGTCCCAGGCTCTAATAATGCCACATAGGCCTCCAGAAGTTGATTCTCCAAAGGCATACAGCAGGAGGCCACTAGAAACAGTCATCTATCCGCATGAGAACCCCTGGGCAGGGCAGCCAGCGAGTGTCAGGCTTCGTCCATAAGCTCCAAGCAGCATGTTCCTCAGTGGCCAGGGCCTCAATTTAGAAGTCAGTACTGGGCCTATCGTATGGCCAATTGCACCAGCTCCAGGGCATGTTGCTTTGGAGTCCCACGTGAAGATGATAGATTTACAGGTGACCTCATAAATTGGCCACACGAGCAGTGAGAGATGCTATGAGTGCTGAAACCACGACCTGAAGAGTTGGGTCTTTTTGAGCACTGAGGGAGTTTTTAAGAGAAGCTGATGTTTGATCACTTCAGGAATCAGACTACTCCAGAGAATTTAACTGAAGTGGCAGGATCTGAACCTTATTTGGACTAACTACCTCAACTTCCACTCTGAGACCAGCAATTAGGGTGATCGAGTCTTGCAGGAGTGTATGTCGGAGCCAGATGCAGGGTAACCATCATCACAGAGATGAAACACAGTCACTTTCTTTGGAGAAAATTGGCAGATTGGTCCCATGACAGCTCCAAGCATGGCATATGGCTTTGAGAACTCCCAATTATTTACTTGGATACTGGAGGGATAGGATAGTACTTTATAGGACACTAAAATGTAGGTGCCATGATGACAGGGAGATTTTTTGTGTGGTTTTTGTTTTTTTCCTGTTTTGTTCACTATGTATTCTCTGTGCCTGCCACATAGTTGATGGTTAATAATTGTTTGTCAAATAAATAAACTCATAGCTTCCAACTCATATGAATCACTGGCATTTAACTACCTCAGATTAACTGCCTCCCTAAAAGCTAGCATTAATAGAGGTTTTCAATTTGCTGGTTCAATTAACACCTGATGAAACATTGTTCCTTGGCCTCCTGCTTTTGCATTTGGACAGGTCATTCCACTGTCACTGATGAAGGACCAAATGTCTTCCAGAGACTTTGATGCCAAAAGACTTTTGTCACACCCACATTCTACCTAGAGGTGCCAGTGCACACAGCACTGCTTCTGCAAGCCTGACCTTCTGAGCTGAAATTAAGCCTGTCTTCTCCCCCTCCCATTTCTCACTTTTTCTCTTCATCTAGGAGATAGGAAATAAAACCCCATAATCACTCTTGCTCCTGTCCTTCTTTCTACAAGTCTCAGCAGTCCTTCTCCATTATTCACTGATTGCCTCTTTCAGCTTGGTCTGGGCTATGCCTGGAAAGACACTGCTTGTTCCCCTCTGTACTGGGTAGAGTGCTTTGGCTCACCCGGGACCAGGAGCTGCCTGCACTCTGCTGCGCCAGCTCAAAGCACAAGGCCATCCCACTGCCCGCTCCTCTCCTACCATCCCATCACGCAAGCATGACTCTAGAATACTAATATTTAGCTAAGAAACTGTATTAGCTTTCCCTACTCTAATAGGGAAATAGATACAATAATCTAGCAATATAGTAGATCTACCCTCACTTTAAAATTATCCAGCTAATATTGCTGTAACTTATGAAATAGTAGCTGACATTCTTCAGCATTTCCCCTCTGTCAATACTACCCATTTCTTAGTCAAGAAATAAAGTGGTCCAAGAAGGAAGGAAAAATATTTGCATGTTGTATCAAAATACACATGGTGCAGATCCGGACAGATCCTGACCTGGCCCACTGACCAGATGACACTAATACAGATCCAACTGGCATCATAATCCTGACTCTGCAGCCCACATCTGCAGCAGTGGCCACTGGACGCCAGTATCCCAAGGCAGCTCCCCCATATGCAGCACACCCTCTCCCGTCAGCCGGGGTCCTACCTAACCCACCTGCCAATCAAACACTCAGATAATTTGCCATTCTGCTATGGGATAGGGGCTATGCATGACCTTTTGTTTTAAAGGGTTTACCCTACTTTTTTTTCCTTGAATCTCATCACCCGGAACCTAGCCTTTGTGCTGGAAGAGGTTTCCTACCTGGGAGCAAAAGTTTTCCACTCCATGCTCAATCTGGGGGGTGTGTGTGTGTGAGTGTGTCTTTTTTTTAATGTGGAAAGATAGCATTTATTTATCTATTTGTTATTAGTATAAATTTGTGGGGTACAAGTAGAATTTTGTTATAAGCATATATTACATAGTGATCAAGGCAGGGAATCTCTGGTCTTTTAATCTCTATTTTTTCTTTAATATCTCTCCTTTAGCTCCAGTAGTACTGATAGATTATTTTCTTTCCCAAACAAAATGATGTCTAAGGCAAAGAAGTTAATCACTTGGTACTATATTTAATAGTAGATTCGAATTATTCTGAGACAATTTCAATTAAATATGCTTGGAAAACATGGTTCCTCTGAGTCCAAATTTCCAAATGCTTCCCGACCAAGTCATATATGCATGTTTGTTTCAAGTAGAAGTTTTTTTTTTTAAATTGCTTACCCTTTTATCAGTGAAAAGTTCTTGTCACACTTTAAGTAAATTATGGGACCACTAAAACTAATTTGAATCCAATGTGTTCTAAGTTTGGTTTTCCAAATCATATAGACTTAAGATCAGAGTCGTCTTCATGGAGAGAGATTTAGCAAATATCTTGAAACAGAGTTACTAATGTACAGAAGCTTTAACTTGGAACCAGTCTTCTCCTCTGTGGCCACTTTTCAAGGAAGGTCAGTAATGAGAGCTTGTTGTAACTTAGCATGTATTTATTTCTCTTCGTTTTACAGTTTCTCCCTTCTCTCTTAGCCACTTTTAGTAAGAGGTATAGTTGAGAATGAGAAGTGATACATTTTAGAGCTCCGTTCTCATCCCTCCCACTTTTAAACCTTGATGATTTCTGCCTATAATCTTGTGACCACCAGTTTAATAGGGGCTGGAGGAGGTTTTTGGGGTCCCCATCATCCTTTTGAATTTTCAACAGATTTTAGGTATTCTCAATCATTCGTATCACCTTGGCTATGCCATTAGGAGAAACCAAAAAACCACCTCGGGATATCTTGTCTTTGACCGTGGGTTTCTTAGTCTCCCCTCAGCCCAGCCAATCAGAGGTAGGGGAACAGAAGACAAATTTCGCTAATTTGACTCTCCACATAAACTTTTTTCGAAGACTCCACAGACGCGCGCCTCAGCTATTTGGTAACCATCCAGCCATCTTCAGTTCACCAGTCCCACATTTGGCTTCTCAACACCCTCTCCAAAAATCTAATCATGCTGGTGGTGGTAACTTCATACCAACCCCATATCTGTGGCCAGGATCAAGGTTACCGATTCCACTTCTGACACCTGTAGCATTTTAGATGGCTTGCAGACAGTGAGGAAGAGCCCATATCCTCCACATATCCACATGCTTACTGGTTATAAGTTCCTACTTTAACGAGACCGGTATACCAAATTTTCTCAGAAGCAAAGAAATCACACGGGGCAGAAACAGAGACAACACATTTCATTGAGCCCAGGAGTTTGAGGTTTCGGTGAACTATGGTGACGCCGCTGCACTCTGGCCCAGGCAACAGAGCAAGATCCTGTCTCAAAAAAAAAAAAATATTAACCACACATCCAAGAAGTTCAGTTAAACTCAATCAAGATAAATATTATACAAAGAGAACCAAACCTAGTCATGTCAGAATCAAACTGCTTAAAACCAAAGATAAAGACAAAAATGACATATCACATATGGGGTGATAACAATGATAATAATGTCTAAATTCTCAACAAAATCAATGGAGGCCAGAGGCAATGGAAGCATATCTGTAAAATGCTCAGAGAAAGCAATGGTCTGTTTAGAATTCTATGTCCACTGACAATTCTTCAAAAATTAGAATAAAGACATTTTCAGATAAACAAAAGCCAAGAAAATTTTTCAACAGTAGACCTGCATTATAGGAAATGCTAAAAAAGCAAACAAACACGTACATAAAAAATTCTTCAGGTTCAAGGAAAATGATACCAGATGGAAACTTGGATCTATATGGAGGCATAAAATGTACCACATATGGTAAATATGTGAGTAAACATAAAGACCTACAGTTTTTTCTTTTTAACATTTTCTTAAAGGACAACATACTGTCTAAAACAAAATAATAACATAATAACATGGGGACTTATAACATATGTAAAGCAATATAGTCACAACAGCTCAAAAGATGGAGGCAGCGCAAGTGGATTTATAATGTTGAAGGCTCTCACATTTTATTGGAAGTGATTCACTACTAATTCTAAGTAGACTATGGTAAGTTAAGTATGCATATTGTAATTCCTAGTGCAGCCACCAATCAATCAATGAATAAATTAGCTACAAATAGTACAGCCATTATGGAAACAGTATAGAGGTTCCTTAAAAAATTAAAAGTAGAACTACAGTATGATCCAGCAATATATATCCTAAGGGAATGAAATCAGTATGTTGAAGAGAAATCTGCACTCCCATATTCATTATAGCATTATTCTCAATAGCTAAGATATGGAATAAACTTCCATTAACAGATGAATTAATAAAGAAAATGTGGTGTGTGTGTGTGTGTGTGTGTATATATATATATATATATATGTGCAATGGAATACTATTTGCCCTTTAAAAAGAAGGAAATCCTATCATTTATGACAACATGAATGAATCTGAAGAGCATTATAGTAAGTGAAATAAGCGGGATACAGAAAGACAAATACTGTATGATCTCACTTATAATGTGGCATCTTAAAAAGTCAAACCCATAGAAGCAGAAAGTACAATGGTGATTACCAGAGATTGGAACAAGGCAGGTACAGAATAGAAAGATGTTGTTTAAAGGGTACAAAGTTTCAGTTAAATAAGTTGAATAAGCTATGGAGATCTATTATTTTACAGCATGATGACTATAGTTAATAATAAATAATGTATACTTGAAAATTGCCAGGAGATTTGATCTTAAATGTTCTTACCAAAAAAAAAGTTAGGTGACATGAGGTTATGGATATGTTAATTGGCTTGATTTAGTCACTTCATAATGTATGTGTATATCAAAACACTGTGTTATATACCATAAATATATACAATTTTTATTTGCCAGTTATATCTTAATAAAGCAGGGGAAATTTTTTAATAAATAAATAATGAATGAATGAATCAAAAATAAATAAATTTTCTAAAAAGCCAATAAAAGTTACAAAAATAAAATTGAATACAAAAAATACTTCATTAACCAAAAAGAAGGGAAGAAAAGAGAAACAGAGAAATCAGAAAAGATTAGACCAATAAAAAAACAAATAACAAGATGACAGACATAAACTAAACTGTAATAATAAGTACATTCAATGTATTAATAAATGAATTAAACTCTCCACTTAGGAGGAAGAGATTCAGAGTGGCTCAAAAATAAGACCTAACTATATGCTATAAACAAAGGACATACTTTAAGTGTAAAGTATACAAATAGGCTAAGAGTCCTAAAACTTACAACGTGACAATGCAGACCATAAGCTGATGTGGCTGGATTAATGCCAAAATGGACTTCAAAACCATAAGTATTTCCAGGGACAAATAGAAGCATTTCATAATGAAAAAAAGGTCAATTCATCAGAAAGACATTATAATATTGTGTATATGCAAATATTTACAAAACTAAAATACATACAACAAATATTTATAAAACGAAAAGGAAAAAGAGACATCTAAAACTGTGATAAGATATTTTATCATTACTCTCTCGGTAACTGACAGAAAAAATAAATTAAAAAAACTAATAAGGATACAGAAGACCTAAACAATACTATCAAGCAATTTGACCTGATTCCCAGTGATATATAGGAAATTCAGAATTCACGTTTTTCCAAATGCACATGGAATATTCATCAAATGAATTATATGCTGAGCCCTAAAATAAGTCTCAACAAATTTCAAAAGGTTGAAATATTACAGAGTATGTTCTTGGAATAAACACAACTAAATTTAAAAATAATAGCAATGAGATATCTAAAATATCTCCCCAAATTGGAAATCAAATAATATATTTCTAAACAACCCATGGTCTAAAGAAAAGTGAAAAAAGAAATTTAAAAGTATTTTCAATTGAATGATAATGAAAATACAATAAATCAAAATTTGTAGAATACAACAAAAGCAGTGCTTAAAGGAAAATTTATAATTTTAAATACTTTTATTAGTAAAAAGAGAAAACTTTTATAATAAAATCTAATTAAATTGAAAGATATCATAATTCATGATTTGGAGGAGTTAATATTATTAAAATATCATTCTTCCCTAAATTCATCAGTAGATTCAACACAATGCAAATAAAATATGAACAGCTTTTTTAAAATTGAAAAGCTGATTTTAAAATTTATATGGAAATGCAAATTACCAAGAGTAGCCAAAACAATTTTGAAAAATAAGAGCAATGTTGAAAAACTTAAATTACGTGATTTCAACACTTATCATAAAATTACAGTAATCAAGACAATGTGGTATCAATGTGAATACAGATAAATCGATAACAGAACAGAATATAGGGCCTATGAACAGACCCACACATATACAGCCGAATGATTTTGACAAAGACATCAGTGAGATTCAATAGGAAAATGATCAGTTTCTTTTCCTAACAAATTATGTTGCAACCATCCACGTGAGAAAAAAAAATTCATTTCAATTCTTATCTTACATTATTGTATAAATTAATTCAAAATGAATTATAGAGCTAAACATAAAAATTAAAACTCTAAATGTTCTAGGGAAAAAAAAAAGAATATCTTTTTGACCTTGGGAGTAAGCAAAGATTTCTTAGATAAGAAACAAAAAGTTGTAACCACAAAAAAAAAATGGTAATTGAACTTCATCAAAATTAAAACTTCTGCTTGTCTAAAGACATGAAGAAGAAAATAAAAAAGCAAGCCACAGACTGGGAGAAAATTCAAATATCTGGAAAAGGACTTATATCTGAAGTCTATTGAAAAAAAAAAACTTGCAAAACCCAAGAAAAACAAAAACAACCAAACAAAAATGAGCAAAAGAAATGAACAGACACCACCCAAAAGAAATTAAATAAATGACCAAAGCACACAAAATATGTTCAACATCAGTAGTATTCAGGGAAACAAAAATAAAAATCACATGATACCATTTTATTTCCTCTAAAATGATTAAAATTAAAAAGACTGAAAATTCATTCCAAGTGTTGATGAGATGTAGAGTAATTAGAGCCCTCATGCATTTTTTGTGGGTTTGTCAAATGGGTATAGCCACTTTATAAAAGAGTTTGGCAATTTGTTATGACACTAAACATAAACTTACCTTATGTCCCAGCAATTCAATTACAGTATGTCCTCAGTTAACGTTGTCGATGGGTTCTTGGAAACTGAAATTTTAAGCAAAATGATATACAGTAGGTCCTTGAATAATGTTATTGTGTTCAACATCCCTTAGTTATGGTTAATGAGAAAAAAATTGGGCTTTTTATATGTAGTTTTGCTTAAAGTCAGAGTTTCCAAATACCTATCAATGATGTTAAGTGAGGACTTACTGTACCAGGTATTTATCCAAGAAACATAAGCACATATATATACAGAATTACTTGGACAAGAATGCTCATAGAATATTTATTTATGAAAGTCAGATTTGGAAACTCAAATGCCTCAACAGGTGAATAAATCAATATATTTCAATGTATTTATACAAAGGAAAACTACTTAGCAATAAAAAAGTGAATGAACTGATGATACACAAACAAAATGGATAAATTTCACTGACCCAACATGAAGAGAAAGAAATCAAACACAAAAGAATACATCCTGAATACTTCCATATGGTGGCAGAAACCAGAGCAGTGTTACCTAAGGTGGTGCTACGAGGGCAATAACTGCAAAGAACAGGAGAGGACTTTCTGCCATGCTGGAAATGTTCTATGTCTTGATTAGTGTTGTGGCTACAAATGTGTATATATTTGTCCAATCTCATCCAACTGTACTTAAAATTTGTATTTTATTATATGTAAATTATATCTTGATAAAGTTGATTTTTAAAATAATGGTACCATTCGTTTACTTAATTAGTTCTCTCGGCGAGACTGTTCCTAATATCACAAGATTATGTTTAGCAGCCATTCACCGAGTGTCAGAGAGACTGAGGAGAAAACATAGCCAGGTATTCCTTCAATACATACTTACTCAACAACATCTACATGTGATCCACAAAGCAGAGCAGTGACCTGATCAGATTGGTGTCTAGAAAAGATTGTTCTGGCAGAGGCATGGAGAATGGGCAGGAAGGGGCCCAGGCAGCATGCAAAGAGACCACATGGTGTTAGAGGACGGCTGAAGCTGACCTGGGGAGAAGTCTGTGAGAGAGTTGGTGGTGGCTGGTACCAGGGTGAAGAGAACTGGACAAATTTAAGAGAGAATTAGAGGATAAAATTGATCTAACTTGACAATGGATTGAATGTGAAGTATGGGAGTGACAGAGTCATGGAGAATGACACGAGGTCTTAGCCGGGGCAAGACATGTGATGATGCCATTTTCTCAGGGAGGAAACAAAAGAAGAGGCCCAGGCTTGGGGGGAGGAGATATCATGACTTTGTTCTTGGATGTGTTGGACTTGATGTGTACTGAGATATCTGAGTAAAGAGCAAAGAATGCTCAAAGACCCCTGCGAACCTCTGCTGTATGGGCGGCATTTGGACTGGCATTTGCATGTGGATGAAATCAATTAAAAAAGAAAGCAGAATAAAAATAAATAAGAAGGGCCTGGACCTTGAGGAATTCCAACATTTAGTGGCTAGTTGTAGAAATATTACCTGCAAAAGAGAATTAAAGAATGTGGCCCCAGAAGTAGGGGAGAAAGCAGGTGAGTGGGACATCATACGCCAAAGGAAGACCGTCTCAAGAAGGAAAGAGAAGCAACAGTCTCTGGTTGCAAGAAGACAGGTAGGGTGAAGACCGAGATATAGTCATGGCATTTGGTAGCATGGAAGACATTGATTACTTTTGTAAAAGCCAGCCGAATGACAGAGACACAAGCAAGATTGGAGTAGATTGAGGACTGCACCTTAAAACCATAGGGAATGTATCCAGCACAAGTCAAAACAGCATGGCTTTCATTTAAAAACTGTTTCAAAACTGACAGAGCAAGGAGTCACCTCAACTGAAAACACAATTTAAGATACTAATCTATAATTTAAAATGCATTATAAAACTCAAAGCAGTAAAAGGTATATGGAGGTTGAGTGTCAATGTAGGTAACATTTTTTAACTATTACAAGATGAAACATGAGACTAATACCACTGTTGCCTAAAGTAGGCTTTGCTGCTGTTTTTTATTAATTCAAATAAAAATTGTTTGTTTATTGCCTTGCTTCAGAGGATTTTCGCAGAACTTTTTCCATGTGAATTTGACCACATGTAACAGGGGGATAACATGAAAAATCCTTGTGTCAGACACCTCTCAGGTGACACTTTAAATCCACCTGGCTGCACCTGTTACTCCAGCCTCTGCTGAAGGGACAGTTTTACCCAGCTTTGATCACTGTTGCTCAGACACCACCTGAAAGTGCTTTGCCTCAGGCACCCAGCATGAAATTCTTCCTAAGCAGGTCTTCCCTGATGCCACAGCGTGACACAACCAAGAGAACTCACTTGGCATTCACGTGTGTGGTACACCCAGAACTACGGGGCTCACTCTTGGCCAGTGGGGCACAGGAGCTGATGGAGAAATGCTCACACCTTCTCTCCCCTAGGAGAATGTTTCTGAGACCCATTTCCAAGGCTCTTAGTCCCAAGCTACCATCCAGGCAGTGACTACTCCCTAGCACCTTCTCCATCGGCTTTCCTTTTTTCCCCATTCTTCACGTCTGTTCCTTGGGATTGCATTTGCAAGATACCCACACATCGGCCTTTTATCTCAGGCTCTGCTTTCAGGGATTCCTGGGTTAAGACAATGTTCTAGTTCAGAAACTACAAATGAAAGCCCTCTGGCTAGGCAGAAAGAGAAACTAACATTTCCTGTGCACTCAATATATGCCAACTGCTCCATATTGGCTATTTCACTTAACACTCATAAAACTACAAACGGGCTCAATGGGAAACCGAGATGTTCAAGTTTTTCAAAGCTACAGTCTGGGCTTGGCCAGGGCTGCCAATACAGGTTTCTCTGACTTCAGTTTATATGTTTTCCTATTTCCCACTCTGACTCCAGTGACATCTTCCTTTGACTGTGGTGATAGATATATTTTTGGAAGTGAATAATCATGATAAATAGCAATAGCAAGTATTATTTGTGCCAAATAATTGACTAAGCACATAACATTCAGTCCTCACTGTGACCACACATTGTCACTGTCACCACTTTATTTCACTGAAAATGGAGGTGAACTTTCCAAGGTCCCTCTGCTGGTAAAATGATAGCTAATATTTGTGCTTACTGTATCCCTAACATCTATGACACAGATTCCTTTTGATTATCATATGACAGAGCCAGCTGCTCCAAAGCCCAGAGATGCCTTTTCCCCTCCCATGGCACCTCTCATTACAGGAAAGAAAAAAGGGGAGGAAACCAGAACCAGAAAAAAATGATCTACCATGATCACACCCTGTATCAAAGGGCTTTGAACAGAGCAATAGTCAAACCCACAGTATCTGCTAAAAATATGACCTATGGCTAATGTAAGGAAGGATTTCTTAGCCTCAGCACTATGGATATTTTGGGCTGGATAGTTCTTTGCAGTGGGGGACTGTCTTGTGTATGGTTGGATGTTTAGCAGCATCCATGGCCTCTAACCACTAGATGCCAACATCACCTTCCCTCATTCATGACACCAAAAATGTCTTCAGACTTTGCCAAAATTGCTCCCAGTTGAGAACCACTGGTTTATGATGCTTTAAGCAAATACATTTAGTTCTAAAGTTGAACAAATGTATCAGAGCAATGGTTCTCAGGAGAACGTTCCGATTTTTTTGGAATTCAATTTTGGATATGTGAGCAGGGCTTCAGTTCAGTGCTCCCATCCTCTCCTCCCCTACTCTTATGCCTTTCCTTCCACTGTTTCTTCCCCAACATTCAGGGATGCCATCTACCTAACAGAAACAGGCTGATGTGCAAGAAAGGACCCTGTCCCTGGGCCATGGGGGCCCTATTCATTCTCATCAGATGTCTCTCCTTCAAGTTTTTGTCTAGCCCTGATGAGCATACTGTCTCCAGACTAAGAACAAAATCTATGTAATTGGCTCTGCTCCTAAATGACAAGCACACCATGTAAAGGACAGTGTTTCTATGTTTGCAAATCTAAAATATGAATGAAAGTGT
This sequence comes from Avahi laniger, assembly GCA_963575035.1. NCBI lineage: Eukaryota > Metazoa > Chordata > Mammalia > Primates > Indriidae > Avahi > Avahi laniger. Next base: position 13,960 of record CAUYSK010026269.1, read on the forward strand.
CACGCTCTTGGTGTAGAAACAAGATTCCCATAATCAAACATCCAAAGCAAATTGCATGATTATTTGTATTATCCAGGATTTCAAGGCTCTGTGTCAGGGCAGAAACATGCCAACTTAATTCAACAGCCTACTTTCTCCTTCATACATAAACAGAACTATTGCGTATGTTATTTTGTCCAAAATTTTAATATGAATTCCCCTAAATATTCTAAATTTATGGATCATAAATAAATATTACTGAGCCAAAACTATTAATATAAGTAAGAGATATGACTAGCCTATAAAAGACCCTAAAATATTTTTAAATATTTTCCTGAATTATTAGTTCTTTTTAATATATATCATACAAACAGGATAACATAGACATGACAGCAAAACCGTGGGTACATACTCTGTTAGAAATTTTTCCAAATAAAAAGTCCTTCTACAAAGCTATTCTCCCATAAATAACTTCTATAAAGTTCCATGGCATTCCTATCATGTCTTTTAAATAAATCTATTCAGACGCAGCTAAAATGGTAAAGTCAAAGATGACATGAAAATTAGCCTAATAATGAAATCTATCTATATAGGAATATTTTACATTGATATTTAGAGGTATGGTTTTCCACTTCTAGCACCAATCCTTCCTAAGCTTTTCATTCTAAAATATGTATTTGAAGAATTAGGAGCTGCACAGAAGACATCTGAGTCCTACCTAATAGAGAATTTTGTTAGATTCTGAACCCAATGAAAGCAAAGAAACAAAAATGTGCTCTTCAATTTACAAAATCCTTACGTATGTATGAATTCTAAGTATTCAAGATCAATTCTAGGTATTAAAAAGAAGAAATAATTGCATAAGATAAAGAACTGTGACCTAGTAAAATTTGAAAAATAATTGGTACTAAAGTTAATTAAACTTGGGGTCTTCATCCTTTTGTCTGAATCCCATTTTAAAACTTGGTGCTAAAGTAAAAATGATTTCCCTTAGCCAAATAATCAAACTCCATTTATGAAAGTAGCAATGTGTATAGACTGATGTACATCAAGTAAATATTATCTATATAAATTTTTATTCTAAATGAAAAGTTAAATTAAATTTTGTCCTAAATGAAAATCTGTTGCTTATGAAGACCACGCAAGTAAAAGTACTTTCTAAACCTGGGTATGCTATATAAAATGTCAAATTTCTATTCATTTGATTTTCCATAAATTTCTCCAGGTACTAGCTTGTTCCCAATGAGATATTCCATGTCCCTGCTGCTCCCTCCCTTTCTTGTCCCACCTCTTCCATCCTCAAATCCAGGATAAGTACCTTACTTCAGAGCTATATTATATTAAGAAGTTAAAGAATAGAAAATATGCAGCAGCAAATCAGTGAGCAAATTCTAAGTAAACACTAATTCCTCAAATGTATGTCTTCAGATGTCGTCAAAATCATGCCCAATGGAGAACCACTGGTTTGTGTTGTTCTAACCAAATATTCTTAATTCTGAGGCTGAACAAAGCATATCAGGGTTCTCAAGAGAATGTCCCCTTTTTGAGGTATTCTATTGCAGATATAGGAGAAGGGTTTTAATCCAGTACTCATTTATTAAACCCATTTAACTCAGCTGCAGTGACATTTTGGTCCATTTCCTGAATTATAATTGTGACCCTGCATATGCACTCAGCTCTTCAGCTTTGCCTGGGTCTCCTGCAGCTGCCAAGCTTTGAAAACAGCCAGATCTCCTCATCCTGCCCCAGAACCCACCTTTGCCCTCCTCTCAGCGCTGGCCCCACTGTGGCTACTTTGTCTGTGGTTGCTAAGCTCTCCACTTTCTGGGAAACCACACACTGGTGGTGCCAGAGCAGGCTTAGCCCTCTCTATACCTGAGGTGTGAATTTAACACATCTAGAAACTCTTATGATGCTGTCAATACAGGGCGAAAGGAACTTTTTCTCACTATTTTCATTTTTGCCTAAAAGTTTATTTTCTTTTCCTGTTGGGTTCTCCAAAGCCCTCTTTGCCTGTCGGCCCCACATTCCCTCCTGCTCTTTGCCACCGTAGGACCATTGTTCATATTTTACTTCTATTACGAAGGGTTTGAAACACCATGGAACAAGAAACAAATAGTAGTCCTTCGGGGGAGACTGCTTACTTTCAGGTCAGTTTTGGATCTAAAGATTAGAGGCCAGTCTTACCTACATACAAGCAAAAGTGCCTTCCCTGGGAAGAACACCCCAGAGGACAAAATAAGAACAGTTAACAGATAACATGGATAATAATAATAATAACTGAAATTTCAGCACTTACTCTTACCACACACATGCTAAGTGCTTTACATGCATAAGCCATATGATCTTCACATCTCAGTGAAGCAGAGTATAAAATACGGCCCAAGGTCAAGAAGCCAGGGAGGGGACAGCCAGGCATGGAAAGCAGGCTATTGGGACTGGAATTCCCTGCTGCCGGCACCAGGACCAGACCATGAGGTGTCAGGAGGGGAGAACTGAATAAGAAAGCCGTGGAAGTTCCAATATTTCTTTGTCTTCTTAAGAAATACTGATTGTTGGAGCCCCAGCCTGTGGAACCCAGGAGAAGTCGCTGGAAAACAGAGGCAAGAAAGAAGGAGAATGAAGAAGTTTGTGCCTCCTCCAGTTAAGCTCAAATGTCTCCTGTGCTGGCAAGACCACTGTTTTTCACTGAGAGCCTTCCCAACACCCTCAAGGAATCGCTCATTACAAGCAAAGTGAGTTTTAGAAGTAGGGAGGAAAAAGGTAGGGAAAATATTATTTCTTCCAAAACTGGGAACAAGTAGAATATATGAACAGAGTGATAAATGAGGAATATGTGTGTTGAATGAAAGCCATGACATAGAAAGTTAGATTTAGGCAATTACCTTAGTATACATAATTTTTGAGGGGAAAAAATACAGAAAAGTGTCAGCCAGCTCCAGAGATTTTTTACTTTCCCCCAAATACAGAATTGTTAAATCTCGTTACAAAAGTCTCCAGTATAATATTTTTTTTCTGCATTATGTTGGGTTGTTAATTCCATTGAAAATCCCATAATACTAAATTTTCTAGATTTTATAATCTTTTCTTGGTCTCCTAAAAATTTTCAGCTAGCTCCATCCACATCAAAATGTCCTCAACCAAAAATAACAGTAAACCATGAAGAAGGGTATATAAATCCTCCCATGAAAACATAGCAGGCTCAAACCACAAAGGCCCATGAAAAATAGCAACTGCACGTGGCAAACAAGGCTGAATTCTCAAAAGCTAAGAAGGCTCCATGGTGGATTGTCTCCAAATAATAAGTGTGCTCATATATTTCCATGAGAACAATTTTGCTGGTCTAAAGATCTATAGTCATGCTGAGCAAAGTATCTTACTTGTAAATGATAAGTCCATATTTGTGACATTTGATGGCTGGGATAATTAACAACACAGAACTTAGGGTAGACAGTGATCCCCTCGCTAAACATCACCACTATTCTGAACCTTTTTAAAAAACTACCTCAGCACTGGAGACTGCATTCCCTCTTCTCTGTTCATGCACATTCTTAAATGTCTTCAAAAATTTAGCTAAAAATTTGCTTCCTCAAAAAAATCTTTCCTGAATAAGTCATAACTATCTCTCCTGATGCATTTCCAAAACCCATTCAACTTTATATGTTTAATCTGTTCCCTATTAATGTATAATGCTGATCTGGTGCTATCTGCATACATGTGTCTCTCAGCCTGAAAATGTTCTCCATGTAAGATAACAAAAGGAAAAGACTTCACCTCTTCGTTCATTTACTGTGAACAAACGCTATTGAACAATTACTTTGCACTTTTGTGCCATATAAACATCTTATGTGCCTCATGTGTTAATTCATCTGTTCCTTATACCACCAGATAAGGCACTGTACTAGCTATAGTTCAAAACCTTAGTAAGTAGACAGGCATCCAAAAATGTCTCTCAAACCCATCCTTATTTTGTGTTCTCTCTGCTACCATGATAGTGCATGAGAGTGGGCTGTGCCTAATGGGAAGACAAAAAGCATTATTTCAACTTCATTCAACCAACATTTATTAAGAGTTTCTATTAAAAGAATTGTGATAGACACAGTATAGCAGTGGGTCTCAGCCTGGTGTGACTTTTCTCCCAGGAGACATTTAACAATATCCACAGACGATTGGGAAGAAGGTGCTATTGGCATCTAGTGGGTCACAGCCATAGATACTACTAAGCACTCTACGTTGCACAGGATGCCCATCACCCCAAAATGTCAGTGGTGCTCAGGTCGAGAAACCCTGCTGTAGAAGATGACTTCAGAGATTAACATTGCATCTAGAATGTTAAGTTCAGTGAGGACAGGGGCTCTATCTGTCTTATTCATAGTGGAAGCCCCAGGCCAACTACAATACCTGGCACATAGTAAGAACTCAGTGGATGTATCGTACATTAACTCCTGTAGTCAAATAAATAATGTAAATACACAGATGACTTAAAAAAATACATGGAAATGAAAGTCTCATGAAAAAAGTACAAATAAAGTGATTTGGAGCTTTGAGGTGCAAGAAAGTACATCCAATTGTACAGAAAAAGAAAGGCCATGCAGAAGACAGCATCTGAGGTCGAATATAAAGGACAGTCAGGGTTCAGCAGGAATAGGGGTAAGAAAATTATGTGAAGGTAGAGGCACAACCTGAGAAAAACAGAGAATAGTTGGGGAGGTGTCCAGTTAGGGTGCCGTAAGATATAAGCAGGAAAGTGATGAGACATTGTTTGAAAGATGGATTAGGGCTCGTGCCTGCAACATACCATGAAGACCTGAGTGAGGCATTCACATAAGGAATAGGAAGAAACAAGAGACAGGCAGATCAGTCGGAAGTCTTTTACAATAGAGCTATTGTGATGTAATGAAGCAGCACTAGGAGTTGGGGTTACAAAATTTTTAGAATATCAAATCCACATTTCTTGGCAAGTATAATAACTGTGTAGAATCAACATATGGAGTGAATAAGCCAAAAATGATTACCTAGGTTTGACTCTACATAGAAAGAGGAAACCCAGTTTGAAAGGTTTGGGGATGGAAGGATTAATAGTTAATTGTAGACCAAAAGTGCAAATGAGAGATGTTAAATAGTTGGGCATTTCTGAGCACTGGATGCTGAAGCACAGAATAAAAACAAAGGCAAAGGAGAGAGATTTACAAGAATCTAGATGTTAATAATGATGCCCATGAATGTAAAACAGGGAAAGGGTCAAGTGAGAGGCCCAAGTTCAGAACTGTGGGGAACTCCTTCCCTTAACTGGCAGAGGAAGAAGGAAAGCAAACAAAGAAAATGGAAGGGGATTGGGAAGAGAATCAATACGGTGCTACGTGAGAGAGGACAGTGAGAGTCTGAAGAAAAGACAAGGTGGTGGGGCCGGTGAAATGCTACCGCAAAGCTGGGACAGACGAGGTCTAAAGATATTTCATTGACCTTGACAATTAAGAGATAGTCGGCGGCTCTGAGTGATCACTTCATTCAATGTGGTCAGGACCCAAGACAAATTACAGGGATGCGAAAGTAACAAGGCTTGTTAAGATGGTATATTGGTCAGGGTCCTCCAGAGAAACAGAACCAATAGGAGATATACAAAGGATATATATACGTCATATATTTATATATATATATATATATAGGAGAGAGAGATTTATTATGGGACTTGACTCAAGCAATTATGGAGGCCAAGAAGTTCCATGATCTGCTGTCTGAAAGCCTGAGAACCGGGAAAGCTGATAGTGTGTCCAAGTCTAAAGTTCCAAGAACCAGAGAAGCCAATGATGTAATTACCACTCTGGAGTGACAAGAGCGGGGGGCAGTCCCAGAGTCTAGAGGCCTGAATCAGGAGTTTTGATATCCAAGAGCAGGAAAAAATGGATGTCCCAGCTAAAGAGAGAAAAAATTCACCCTTACTCCACCTTTTGTTCTATTCGGGCCCTCGATGGATGGATGAGGCCCATCCACACTGATGAGGGTAGGTCTTTTTTACTCAGTCTACCGATTCAAATTCTAATCTCTTGTGGAAATACCCTCACAGACACACCTAGAAATAAGGTTTTACCAGCTGCCTATCTGGGCATCCCTTAGCCAATAAAGCTGACACATAAAATTAACCACCACAAAGGGAAATATTAAGATAATATTTTCAATATTGTAATTTTCATTCAATCGTAATGTTATTGATCTCTCTTCTCTTTGGAGTTGCTATGCCATTGCATCTGCATGACAACTTTTGAATGGGACCAATAACAAAAAAGATAATTCACTGGAGAGAATATAGATTACCTAACAAACAAATGTCTAAATTATAAACAGGCTACCTTCCAAATATTAATTTAAGTATTAATAACATGGTATTCAAAAATGCTTTCCTATAGGGAAAAAAGTTATAAATGGTAATTATATTTCTAGACCTGGTTAAAGCTTTAAAATTTATTAAAATCATAATATACTAAAATAGAAATTTATTTCAAATATGTCTATAATATTATCTAGAACATTATTTTTTTAAACAAAGATATATGACTTTTTGTTTCTTCTCTGTGGTAATTACTCCTCCAATATCAAGTTTGGAGGTTGAGTATGTGTACTTTGGGGACACCAATAGTTTTTGCATTAGAGAAACCAGCCCTCTACATTGGCATAAAGCAAAATATTTTACTATATTTACAAAAGGGTAACTTGATAGCCTAGTCCCCTTCCGTGCATATTAAATGGAGCCAAAAGAGACCCTTGTTATAAACCCCAAAGATGTTCCCATCCCCATCATTGCTCCTTCTTGTTTTAGGTAGTCAGTCATAAATCATGGTCTTAAGTTGGGGAATGTTTATACACATGCACACGAGGGGAGTATTAATTCATTCAATAAATATTTATCAGATGCTAACAGGTAACAGTGACCTTGTCCTGTAGGCTAGCTAACCAGAAAAGGAGTTGGCCTTCTACAAAGCTTAATGGCCACTGGCCATGGCCCAGTGTTCCTGGTTGAACACAAGGCTTGGCCCGCAGCCCCGCATGCTGCCACGGGTAGGAGTCCTGCATTCTCAATCTTGAAGCCTTAGGAAGTGAATTGTGCCACTGCCTTGTCATAGCATAGTATCACAACCCCTCATCTGAGCAGGGAAAGGACTGGTGTTACCCCAAACACAAAACCAAGCTGTCAGGACAGGACTGGAGCCAAGCTTCTGCCACTTTGTAATGTTTTTGTATCCAGGAAAGGGTGTGATGCTTATCTAATCATGCAGCTTAAAAGGCCCATAGCCTAAGGGTCAGAGACCCTTTCCTGGAGTCTAACATCTGTACTTGCTAGATCTCTGCACAATGCCCTGTAATACAACGAGCAACAGGGGACCTGTTATTGCTCCTGTCTCTATGAGTTTTCCCCATAAACACTGCTTCAGCAGACCTGGTACGTGTGCTGCTTGGCCATTTGCCCTTGATGCACAAATACCAACAATAAATCAGGCACAGGAGACACAGAAGTAAACAAACCAGAAAGTCCCTGCCCTCAAGTTTACCTTCTCCTGGGAAGAGAGAGAGCCAATAAACAAATAAGTAGATAATGTACCAAGTGGCAATAAGTGATAAAAGGAATAATAAAGCAGTGGAGGAGACAGAGTGTCCTGGGGGCATACAGGGGAATTGGCGTCCGTTGCTCTTGTAAGGTGACATCTGTCAGTGACCTGAAGGAGGCCAGGACTGAGCGCTGTGTCTGCGTAGGGGAAGCATTCTTGGCAAAGAGAACTGAGTTCAAAGACCTTGAGACAGAAGAATATTTGTGTGTTTGAGGACCAGCAAAGAGGCTTTTCCTAGTCTAGGAGATCAAGAACCAAGAAAGAGTCATGGGAAATGAGTCCTTCAGGCCACAGTAAAGGCTTTGGGTTTACTTTGATTAGGACAGAAAGCTGTTGGCAGGAGCTGACTCAGATTTCAAAAAGATCCCTTGGGCTCTCCGTGGAGAAGAGACAGGGTAAGGATGAAATGTAGAAGCAAGGAGGTGGTGGGAGTTGATTGCAGTCATGTTGGCAAGAAATTTAGGGGCTTAGAGTAGGATGAGTGGTAACAGACATCATGAAAAAAGAAGTAGGGTTTGGAAAATATTTCCAGGATAGAGGTGACAGGTTTTCTAATGGATTTGATGTGGAATATAAAAAACAGAACTTAAGAATGACACAGTATCTTTTTTTTTTTGGCTCAAACAACCGAGAGACATTTATTGACACAGTGAAACTATAGGATTATCCTTTTTGTGGGGGCAGATTGAGTTCAGATTAGAACATGTTAAGTTTGAACTGTTTCTTAAACCAAGAGGAGATACTAAATAGAAAATTGCATTCACGCGTCTGGCATTCAGAGAAGTCATCTGGGCTGAGATATAAACTTTGGGAGTCACCATCCAGTATTTAAGGACACAGGGGAGATCACCTAGGACAGCTGTGCAAAAAATGTGGTCTGGGACTTCTGCAGGTCCCCAAGGTCCTTTCAGGAGATTTACATAGCACTGCTTTTATAATAATAATATTTGCCTATTTTTTTCACTCTTATTCTCTCACGATTGTACGGTAGAGTTTTCCAGAGACTACATGAGATGTGTTACGGCAACAGCTTGAATGCAGAGGCAGACATGAGAATTCAGATGTCTTCTATTAACCCAGATATCAAAGAGATGTAAATGTAAAGTCATGCCACCCTTCTTACTAAATTTTTTTGTTCGTTTGTTTTGCTTTGGAAAGTATAATTATTCTTCATAAAAGTGTCATTTATGTTAATATGTAATAGCTTTGTTATTGTTACTTTTAAACAAATTAATAAATATTTTTAAATGTCTCAGTTTCAAATTTTAATAGAGTAATTATCAATAGATACAATGCATCTGAGGAAACATTCTTTGAGGTCCTTAATAATGCTTGAAAGTATAAAGAAGTCTAAAATCAAAGATTTTGAGAATTGCTGACCAAGGGAGTAATTATATTTTTCTTTATCCTTTAAAGCAGCCAACATTTAGCTCTAGAAAAATGATGATCCCATTTAGGTCTACTCATTCAAGCAGTAAAACTATGTCTCTCCTCTTGCACAATTGACTTAATAAGGAGCAAAACTTAAGTATTGTTAACAAATGTTCAACACATTCTAAATAGGATAACGTGTTAATATCCCCACTTAACTAAGACATCCCCCTCCACCACCAAATCAAATCGGCATAAACACAAACAATGCATCATCAATACTATTATCATGAGCAATTATGCCCTAGTTAAATCATTTGTTCTTTTTTTTGAATGTTACGTGCATCCATAGTGATAATTATAACCACAAAGGTCGTATCTATATTCTGTCAGCTTCCAGCCATCCAGTTTATTACCATGATTGACAGTTTTTGCTAGAAGCACATTTGTTAAGAGCAATCTGAGTGCTGTAAGGCCCATGTCTAAGAGAAAGAAAATGTGTCTGTAATCTTTCCTCATCTCTCCATTGCCAACTACGATTAGCTATTTGAGTTTTCTCATAATCATCTGGAACCTGGGCCTAAATAAAGATCTTCACATCCCAGTGCTAGAAGTAATCAGGGTCTTTGTCAACTTGAAACACAAACACAATGTGAAGGCCTCTTGCAATAGAAGACAGTATGATACATACACTGGCCCCATCAAAACTGTGAAATAAGCTCTGTTAAGCACTAGCAGATGAGATTGCAATGCTGTTTCTGGAAAGAAAGAATTCTTTCTGTTCAAGACTAGCAAGAGCAACTACTGTGCATTGCTTATAATCTAGTGTCCACTGAGGTCTTTTCACTGTGGCTCCCGGAGGGGCCAGCCCTGCTGCTCTGACTTTCACTCTTTCACATGCTCGCTTTTACAATAATCACTAAAGGATGAATACTATGTGATTGCATGTATATGAGGTACCTAGAGAAGTCAAATACACAGAGACAGAAAGCAGAATAGTGGTTGGCAGGGATTGGGGATAGGAAATGTGGAGTTATTGCTTAATGGGCACAGGATTTCAGTCTGGGAGGGTGAAAAAGCTCTGGAGATGGATGGCAGTGATGATAGCCCAATGTGAATGTACTTAATGCCACAGAACTGTACGTGTAAAAATGGTTCAGATGTTAAATTTTATGTTATATATGATCACAGTTTTTTTTTAAAGTATATTAAGTGCTCAATGTCTCAAGTTATTTTCTCTACTCAATTCAGTGGAAACCACCACTTACCTGGAATGTGATCAGCATTCGTCACTTGTCTAGCTGCCCAGCATCTCTAGTACAAACTCCCCATATTTGGGGAATTTCCACCAAGGGAGAGAGTAGAAGATGGGCTATCATTTGAATGTTTGTCTCCTCTGAAACTCACATTGAAACTTAATTTCCAATGTAATAATATTAAGAGGTGAGGCCTTTAAGGGGTGATTGGGTCACCTTCATGGATTAATGGATTAATGGCCTAATGTATTAATGGGTTAGCAACAGACTGCATCCATCATAAAAGCCAATTTGGCTCTCAGCACATCCCTCTCACCCTGCGATGCCTTCTACCATGTTGTGATACAGTATGAGACCCTCACCAGGAGCTGACCAGATTCAGCTGTTCAGTCTTGAACTTCCCAGCCCCCAGAACTGTGAGCCAAAATGAACCTCTTTTTTCAATAAATTACTCAGTGTTAAGTATATTATGTTATAGCAACATAGAACATACTAAGACAACATGCACTTTCTTTTTGGCTCAGGAACAAACACATAACTAAGACTCCACACCAGACGCATAAATGGGCACCTTCAATTTGGAACTGAGCAACCTGAGGAAGCCAGACTGAAACAAAACCTATTTTCTGGCTAGGGTGGCAATTTTTGTACAAAATAATGGTGGAGTTCCTGGTATTTGGTGTCCTCTATCAGAGATATGAGCCCTAGTGGTAGAAACACTGATGTACCTTAAGCTGAGCCACGGTGTGATTTTGCTGTCGTGACTGGCTGCATAATCTCCAAGTCCAACCCTTGCCATTCCAGAAATTCCAGAACTATCTGATAACTTCTGACAAACTAGTTTTAAAATCACCATTCATAGCCCATTAGTAGGATATAAATCAATGTAGAAAATCATAATCAGCAAATTTTTAAAAAGATACAGAACAGAATAGAAAAAAATATTTAAATATCATGAGTAAGGATAAGAATATTTTGTTTCATTTATGTATTAAAACATATATGGATATGTGAATATCACAAGGCACAACATATTTCTTACTGAGAGTACCAGTTAAAATTCCTTTAACAAATTCCTTTTCTGATTTAACTAGGTGGAGTGGATTCTATTGTTTGCAACTAAGAACTCATTGATACTGTGTCTAGTATGAACACATCTAGCATGTAGTCTCACTCTTATCTTGCTCCATATTTCTCTAAATCCTGCTGATTTGTTATCTAGTACCTTTCAGTTAATCCCTGTCTCAGACCATACAGAATGTTAACTCATTCCTGATATACCTGTCACAGTCTATTTGAAAGGGAACCAAGAAGTTTTGCATAGAACTAAAATTCTATGTTTTTTGCTGATATTTATGTTGGTGACATTAGCTACACTTGCCTTAAGTTTTTCTAGTATCATTAAGTTATATGAAGCTGAAATTGGAGGTCATGGTCACCGATTTTTTATGCTTTTTTCTTTCCGCTAATTAGAATCTCTATCCTTCCCCAGGGTACTCTCAACTCCCCTATGAATGGCGTTAGGATGATCTCTCCAGGTATATGTCTTTGTTGGGATTTTCATTTGGCATCAATCTGAGCTTAAGTTGAAATAAGGAATGTGTTTCTGGTTTTCATCTATAGCAAACAAGTTACTATAGCATATTACTCCTGTTACTTAATACATATTGCCATGCACTATCCACCAAAATTTGTACAAATTTTGGATTGCCTAAAAAGTATGTAGCATTTTACACACATGCATTTTAATTCACACCTGCATTAAGCCAGGTGAACAGAACTGTGTCCCTATAATGTATAGATTTGTTCCCTTGTTGAATTATTTTGTATATGAGTGGGATGCCTTTCACATTAAGAGTGTGCTGGCCTTGGTTCTATTTTATTACTTCATATTCGTTTTTAACTGTTTTTCTCATGTCACTCTTTGTGTTATTCTGCTATATTTCATAGATTTTTGCAAACTACCTTAAAGTCTTCTTTGGAATAAGACAAAGTATAAACAAACACACAAACAAGCTCCCTTTCTTTCCCTTCCCACAGTTCCCACACACATAAGGACCAATTCAACGTATGCCTCAATTACTGTAAAAACCTTCTGGCTGGTTTCCTTGCCTCTATTTTCTCCTCTCAAAAATGTTAGATTCTTCTTCTTCAATATTGTTTTCATCACTTCACCCAGCTGCTCAAAATCCACAGTTGCCTGGTAATGTCACTGTAGTAGATATAATCTTCAGGCTTACATTCAGAATCCTCCATCAATTGCCCACACACTTCCAATTTTATCTCTCATGCTCACTAACAAGGTGCTTCTGCTCTGATAATTCCAAATGATTGCCATTCTCTCTACCTACTGCTTGTAGTGTGCAAAGCCCAACCCCAGCACCTACTGCTTATATAACCTTTGGAAAACCATTTCACCTTGCTGAGCTTCAGTCTCTTCAGTTGAAAAATGAGAATAAAACTTTACATGGGTTTTATGAAAAGAGGGAGCATGTGAAAATACCTACATTAGCTAAATAAATAAACCAATAAAAATGTCTATCTTCTAAAGTGCCTGGCACATAGTTGGCAACCTATAGAAAGTAATTCAGCATATACTCTTCTTTGCTTCTGCTCATGCTATTTGCACATCCCTAAAAAGCTCTGCTCCCTCCTCAGCCATTAATTCCTAAAGAATAAGCAATGATTGCATAGGCCCTGACATCAGATGAAGGGAGATTTAAATCTAGGCACACTCTGCTTTCTACTGTATGACTTTGGGCCGGTTTTATCAGCATCCTCCTGGGTGGTCCATCCCTAAGGACGCAGGAGCATAGAGAAGGATGTCTAAGACATGACTGATATGGTCTTTGGACACAATTAGTACTGTATCTTCCACTGCTGTTTCTTCCATGTTAAAAATTAATCAGTGTCTTCTTTGGTTTGGTTTGAGATAAGGTGGAGTTGTTTACCTGTGGCACCTAAAAAAGGTAACTGCCAAGACCAAACAGCCAATAATTTGGACTTTAGCATTATGATTTCATTTTCTAGCTACTAGTAAGCTAAGAACAAGTTCAGCATAACCACATCACCTCTCAAAAGACCTCAGACTAAGTTATAAGAATAGTCATAAAATGGGACTCTCGATGAAATAGGAACTTCAAATAATCACAATACTTTACTCCCAGATCATTCTGGTTAAATTTTTTAACCATATGTAAGCATCTCATATTACTTTGGTATATTCAAAATATAGATCTTGACACTAAACAGATGCTTTGTGTTTACTTTTGACTGAATACAGGCTTCGTCACCTCTAAAAATACATGACACAAATCACAAAAGACACTTTGATTCTGTAACAGACCACCCTTGAAAGAGTTTTTCAATTTATCAGATCCAAAGACAATCTATGAGGCAAAAAAATCTTGCACTGGCATGGCCTTCACATATAGATCTTCTAGTTCTAATACTACCCCTTTCTGCAGTTCCTAATATCTGTCAATATTAAATTCCTGCCTTTAGTTGATACTGATAAAATCCCACCACAGCACCCTTGTGCTAGTCCTTTTTGTGCTGCTATAACAAAATACCATAGGCTAGATAATTTATAATGAACAGAAACGTATTGGTTCATAGTTCTAGAGGCTGTGAAGTCCAAGACCAAGACACCAACATCCGCCTTCTTACTGTGTCATCCCATGGTGGAAGGTGGAAGGGCAAGAAGGTGGGGAGTGAGGGAGAAGGGGTTCAACTTGTCTTTTGATAAGGAGCCCTTTGCTGTGATAATGGCATTAATCCAGTCACTCTGCCCTCATGGCCTAATCAACTTCTCATTAGGCCTCACATCCCAACACTGTTGCACTGTTGGAGATTAAGAGTCCAACACATGCTTTTTGGGGACACATTCAAGCCATAGCAACCCTCATCACTTATCCCACCCTACCTTCTCCCAAATTCTCAACCAACTTTCAATTCAACATGAAATGAACCAAGTGACAGAATTCAATTTCCTCTAGGATCATTCCTCAATTCCCATAAGTCTACTCTGATTTATCTTGCATTGTGAGTTTTGGATTGAATCATGTCCCTCCAAAAGATATGTTGAACTTCTTACCCCCAGTAGCTCAGAATATGACCTTACTTAGCAATAGGGTTATTGCAGATATATTTTGTTAAGATGAGATCAGACTGCAATATGATAGGCCCTTAATCCAATATGACTAATGTCATACTGAAGAGGAAGGAAAAGAGACACAGAGAAGGACAGTCACATGAAGACACAGAGATGCAGGGAGAAGGCCATTTGGAGACAGAGGCAGAGACTGGAGCTATGCTGCTGCAAGCCAAGGAATATCTAAGGCTCCCAGAAGTTAAAGAGGCAAGAAAGGATACTCCCTTGGAGGCTTCAAAGAGAGCATAGCCCTGGAAACAACTTGATATTGGACTCCAAACCTTTAGAACTATGAGACAATAAATGTATATTGTTTTAAGCTGTCTAGTTTTGGGTAATTTGTTATGGCAGCCTTGACAAATTAATGCACTGTGAGTCTGTGCTTATATCCCAGACTCACTTAGAAAATGAACTTATATCCCCCATCTCCCCCAAACAAGACACTAGGCAAAAGGTGTGTTAATCCACTCATGGGTACCAATGGCCTAGCGCTGCCTTTTTTTAAACATCTCTGCATATTCTTTCCCAGAAGCCAAGAAAAATGATGGCTCAGTGTGGTGACATTTTAGAGCAGGACTCTCCAATCAATTCAACAGTTGAACGCCCACACGATGTGCACATAAACTACAATAAATACTATTCCCACTGTTTCTAGACATCACATACTTTGAGCAGCTCAGCATAATACTCTCGATACTGTCAGAGAAACCATCCCAGACTCCAGAGAGCTGACCTCTCCTCATCCAGCCTTGTTAAATTCGAGCTGGAATGGCAGCATTGGTCAACTTCACCACCTGCAAAACAGAAGCTGAATATCACAAAAGCAATGCAGGACCATTTGACATCAGATGGGCTGCAAGTCCCAGGAATGGAAACCCTATCTAGCTGACTCCTCCAATTTTTCATTGTTTATGCTTTTAATTATATTGTAATTAAATGAAAAACTCCAAGTATCGGGCACAGATTTGACTTTTAAAAACCAGATGTCTGATGCTTTGGGTCCTCCTTTTAAATTAACATAAGCAAACAATGTTATCTCCATGTTAACAAAGGAAACCATCTCCTCCCCCCTTTGTGTTTCTTTTAGAGACTTTGGGTAAATGAAGGCCATACTTGGTCCACTAGGCACATTTGCCCAGGACAGAACTGATGCCAATTCAGCCAGTTCCTTTACGGGAAATGACATTCAGCAGCCGGGCCTGGATCTCCTATAAGCTCCACATATTGTTGAGGCAGCTCAGAGGATGTGCACGGATCAGTCAGATGGTGCCCACAGCTGCTAACAGCCCGGGTGAACTGCTCCGACCTACTGTGTCTACTGCTCTGGCTTTCCTTGGAAGCTTCCCTCCTGTGCCCTGCTGCCTGCAGCCATGAGATGCTCATACAGTACCCACATGACTTTGTCAGGGTAAAAATAATGATAATAAATTTTGAGAAAGCAGACTAATGGAAAGAGGAATGAAATATATCTTGTAGTTTGGATTTTTTTTTTTTTGGTAGGAAAGTTGTTTTTTTTTTTTTTTTTTCCTTTAAAGCATGAGCGTTCTGCTTTTCTGAAAGCGCGGGCTTCAGTGCTATGATTAGCACCAGGAACTGGAGAGGTTCCATCAGAGTGAACTGTTGATTTCAAGGCAGCTTTGCCTCTTGTTTCGCAAACCTGTAAGCAGGCACACAAGAAGGTTGGGTCAGAGCTTGGAAAAGCAATTCAGTAGTTGGTGTGCAGTCTTCAGAGAAAGCAAGAAAGCATCTAGTTTACATTTATTTTCATTTAAAGAAGTGTGGCCAACAACAAAGGTTGGGAGTGAGATGGGGGTGGGGTTAACTTATACATAGTTATTTTATACTGTGCCATCTTGCAGCAGATTTTCTGAGGACTTTGTGTGGGTTTGTTAGGGAAGTAAAAATTGGGTCAGAATAGTTTCACACTCTACTATAACGTTCTTTGCATTATTTTTTTTATAGCCTTCAATGTAGGCAAATCATATTCATGTATCATTGCTAATTTTCAAAACAATGACACAAGAAGACTTTGGTTAAAAAGGTACTACCTTTGCCTTTCCCTGATTTATCAGGTTAGCATTATAACCAAGGGCTCTGATAAAATTTATCTGTACAATATCATTCCAGTTTCTCGCAGGAAAATGATTACAGTGCTTTGTGTTGAGAAAGTTTATTAAGCCCAAACATTATTTTTCCAAAAAAGAAAAAGTATTATATTAAATGGACATAGAGTTTTCTATATTCACTTAGATAACATTTTTATCAAATTTATAGTTGAAAGTAAATTGAGATTGTCATAAAATATATTAAATTATAATATCAGAATCCAAAATTATTTCAATATAGTAAATTTATGGTAAAAGTTTAACATGATTATAAAATTTGTTATAAATTTAAAATCCTGCACTTGGAGTTTAAATAATAATTATACAAAGAATGACAAGGTAGTTATAGTGAAACAGCAGCATATAGGGGAACAACCAAATAAATTTAGTTGAGTACAAATTCCATGTGAAGTGGCTAGCCAAAAAAGCTAGCACATTGTAGATGGCCTTCTAATGCTCAAAAGGGGCAGAAAAGATTCTGGCTCTCCTAATCCCAGAAGCCTCACCTGGAATCAAGAACCATCTCTGCTTCCAGGTAGTGCTCAATCAGAGGAGCCCACACAATCTCAAGACTCATGTCTTAGTCCATTTACTGTTGCTGTAACAGAATACCTGAGGCTGGGTAATCTATCAAGAAAAGAGGTTTTTTCAGCTCACAATTCCCAGGCTGGGAAGTACGAGAACCATGCCACTGGCATCTGCTCAGCTTTTGGAGGACTTTTGTGCTACATCATCACATGGTAGAAAAGGCCAGAGTGGAAACGGACAAGCACGAAGAGACAAAACCCGAGGGACATTCCCATTCTCGCAGGAACATTCCCTCAAGAACTAATCCAGTCTTACAAGGTCAAGAACTCACTCGCTACCCCAAGAATGACACAAAGCCATTCCTGAGGAATCTGTCCCCTGACCCAAACACCTACCAGGAGGCCCCACCTCTCAACACCACCTCATTGAGGATCAAATTTTAACATGAGTTTTGGTGGGGATGAACAAACCATAGCCAAACCATAACAAACCATAAGCCCTTTTATAGTCTGACAAAAGTTATGGACCTTCTCTCCAAAAATACATGTTCATACAATTTTGCATACCGTTTCCAAGTGCTCACAGATTCCTGGAAGAATCTAAGAAAAATAGGCCCAGACTCCATGGATCCCAGACTGGGAACTCCTGACCTAGAATATATCCAGAGCAACCAGAATCAGAAGTGTTTTGAAACTGAAGCTCATACTAAAATGTCCATTTTTCTCATCCCTGTTTAAACCCAAATTTGAGTTAGGTGGCCCCAGAGTGGCAGTCACTAACTTCAACTGGAACATGATGGTTTTATATTATCACAAAACCTTTGGGTGGGGTCAATTCAATCATTTCAGGAAAATATCCGTCAAATATCTGAAATGAGTAAACATTCTACTGGCTGACTTTCTCTGTTTTAGCTTCCTATACATAATAATCATAATAATAATAGCTAAGATTTATTAAACATTTACCACATGCCAAATACTATGATAAGAACCTCATATGAATATTCTCAGGATATCCTCAGAACAATCCTATGAAGTGAATACTATTGTTTTCCCCAGTTCAGAGATGAGGGAACTAAGGCAGACAGAAGTTGAGTAACTTAGCCAATGTCACACCCCATATGAAATAGTGACCCCCACATCTGTCTGCTCCCAACCTAACCACTATGCTATGTTGCTTTCCTGGTGTGACAAGCAAGCCAAGCTATCTTCCTTCAAGAGGTATTGGTAAGTATCCATTACACAAGCATTGGCTACCAGGTTTTATTCATCTCCAAAGATAAAGTAGGACATTGTCCTGCTTACAGGTTTACGTGTTTTGTTGCATTGCTCATCTTTCAAATTTTCAGGCTTAATGTTCATTTTGCATTTCCTTAAGGTTTGTGGAAGAAGGGCCCTCACCTGCTGTCTCTCGTATCTATACACCACACACCTGCCTTCTTCTATCAGTCTTGAATTATAAGCCTTTGATGTTTGGATTTATATTCTAAAGACGCTACTTACAGAATTATGAACTGTTTTGTTTTTCAGTATCATGGCCCTGACCTGAATCAAACACCTGTCATAACTGGGCATGAATAAATTTGGGAGTGCCTTCTAGCTCTAGATCCAGATATTGAATTATAAAATCACTCTGTTGAATACTAGCATTCCAAGGAACTCTCCATTGTATAATTGGGCTTTGTCTTGCAAGGATTCAGTGATGGAAGCTATGCTGTAAACAAGACACAAAGCCTGTCTGATTTCTCCCTCCAACTACTTCTGATGAGTGAGCTCACATTTGACAAGCTTTTCCTCCTTCTCCTACCACCTCCCTTTTTCTCTTCTGTTCTTAGGATTTTAGACCCCAAAAGTTACCTTCTTTTTCCTCTCTGAAATTTTGGACCAGAGAATGCTAGATACTACAAGAGAGTTTCATTTTGTGCTCATTGGACAAAAAAAAAAGGAAGTAAATTATCACCAGTTAATATTAATAGGATATAAAATATCTAGGTCACCATTTCCTCTGATATGAGCCTTATGCTATGGAACTCTAATTTTGTTTAAAGAATATGAGAACGTCCAACTTACCCAGGAGCAATAATGAAGGAGGGAGGTCCTCTCCCTCCCTGATCCCATAAAGGGCACATTACCCGCAGTTCAGCTTCTCACATTAATGGGCCTCACAAATAATCTCACTGAACATCAAGCTGGGAAATGAACTCTGGCACAGTCCTGCTAAATTCTCTTAAACTGGGCCCTGGCGGGAGCAAAACACCTCAAAGTGCATTTGTTACATATCAGAATAGTACTTCTAAAGGTTGTCCACAGTATGTGTAAAAAAGTCTCCTAATAAACATATCTGACAAATCATGATGATAGCCTCCATATTTCTTTGTTTAATTCTCAGTTTTCTTGTAAGTCCTTCTTGAAGTTTGGTTGTAATGGATCATTACGTCCATAATGTGCTCAATGTTGGAGTGAATTTTGAACAGTTTTTAGGCTGCATACTGTTTTCTTCCAGATAATTTACTGGATTAAAATTAGCAGTGTGAAAAGCTGTAGAGAAATCTAAATGCCTGCCAAATCAAAGAAATAATCACATTTTTATGAATATTTAATATCATAGTCATGGCAAATAAGGCAAGTAATTAGTACTTACCATAAATTTGCAAAGTATTATTTTATGTAAATGTTACATTCTACTAGTTTGATATGAATTATTCATTGTATAACCAGACACTGACACAAACCAGTAAACATTTAAATCTATGTGCTATTAGTTTACTTACCTTCAATGATTTTGTGCAGAAGATATACATATTTTTCTTCCATGAATCAATGTTTTCCCCCTTGCCTCCAAAAGGACAAAAGACAATGAGAAGAATGTTTTTTAAAGCCACCCACTATACATTCAATAGTAAAGACATTTAAGATGCACATGTAAAATGTGTGGGTCCTCATGTGTGCAGATGTGGAGCCCCCCCAGCTCTGCCTCTGCCTCTTCATCTCTCATGTACATTGTTAATGAAGAACAGTTATAAATGATGCTATACAAATAACTGTGGTGGAGAAAGATAATTGTATGTTATCGACTATATAGTGAAGAATTAACTTTACCCAAAAGAGAGGTCTGGCCTTTGCCCTCAGTCACTGAGAGGTGATCTCCAGGCTCCTGGAAGGTCATGTCTAATAGGAGTGTCTTTGTTTGCCAGGGGGCTTGGGCCACCAGACAGTCTAACAATGTGATTTATGTTGGGCTCCATGGTATCCACCACTCTCTAAAGATGTGGAGACTAAAAGTATCAGCCTGACTTCCAGAAGGGCTGGAGATGACAGAAGAACCACTCAAGTAATGTGTGATGGAGCCCCCAACAAAAACTCCAAACTCCTAGGCTGAGGTGAGTCTCCCCAGTCTGCAATACTCTGCATGTTGTCCCACATCGTTGCCAGAAGGAAGTAACACTGCCCACACCTCCGCAGGGAGAAGATAAGCAAAAATATGGCTTTGGGACCCTCCTGGACTCTGCCCATGGACTCTTCCCTTCACTGGTTTTATTCTGTATCCTTTCCCTGTAATAAACCATAGCCATGAGTATAACAGCTTTCAGTGAGTTCTGTGAGTCCTCCTAGTGAATTATAAAAGCCAAGGGTGGTTTGGGGAACTTCTCAAACTTGCCATTGACATCACAAAGAGGACAGTCTGTGTGAACTGTGCTTCCTCTAACCTCACAGTTGGTTCAATTTTACATGAACAGACAACTCAAGAGGACACATGATTCCATACTTGAAAGCTGAAACAGAATAGCATCTCTTTGGGAGAGAAAGGTAGGCCTCTATGCCTATTGCCAGCCTGCTGTGATAGGCTCTTCCATCCCATCATTTTTTCCAGAAAGTCCCACTGCCTTTGCCTGACTTTCCAAGGTCAGTTGAACTCTTCATGGATCCCAGAGGAACAATGTCAGAGAGTAACAAACCAAAGAAATCTTCACAAGCAGTGGCTCTCTTAAAAGTCACGATGTTTCCAGAACTTTTCCCAAGCCCATCATACTCTAATTTAAGACCATTCTCATTTCAGGAAATTTCTAAGAATCCAGGGTATATTAGAGCAAAGGTGCTCAGAATGACAAAAGTGATGTGTGGGGGAGAAGGATTACCAGTACCACTCAGACAGGATCTTAAATTCTGGGGGAGGGTGGAGAAGGTCAGAGTACTTTGCTTAGTTCTGTCTAGAGGCAAAAGCCCTAAGAATTATTCTTAACCCTTCTGGTTAAGAATCACTGTAAAAGATCTAACTTGATTCAAACATGGAGTCTTCCCTCATCCAGGAGGGGAGATAAGGCTAAGTCAGAGCCAACCCATTCATGGGACTGTGAAGAAGAAATGTACATTGGGCTTTGGTCCACTTGAGTTGTCCATGTGCTCAGTTTCAGACCTGGCCTTTCGCTGCATTTAGGGGGCTAACAAAACATGGTTGCAAAGTGGCCCCTCCCAAGTCTATAAATACCAACCTAAGTAAAGAAACCCTTTCTCGACTTCCTAGAAAATAGCAATCAGACCAGTCAAGAAACAGAAGTGACAAGTGGCCCTTGATACTTTTCATGGAAAGCAACACACTAAATGGAACTTTCTTTAAGTTCGGTGAAAGGAGTACAGAAAGTTTATAGAAGATCATTTAGCACTGTTCTTATCAAACTTAGCCCTTTGCCCTGATGTCACCATACCGTCAGAAACAATGTTCAGTGGGTAAGATTATTTAAAATAAATACATTATATGAAATGGCTGGAATTAGGTAAAGTCAAGGGAATGAGACAACACATAGAATTCTAGAATCTCCTGATTCGTGGGAAGTTTCTTTTTCAAATTCCAATCACCCCTAATTATCTTTCAATCTCACTAAAGAAATCAGCTATGATAGATTTCCTGGATTAAAATCTAAACTCCATCACTTATAATCCATATGACCTTGGACACTTACTAAAATTCAATCACATGAGAATAATAACATCACTTGCCTCACACACAGCTATTGTGAGGGTCCCACGGCCAATCTCCATGAAGCAACTCTGGTAGGGCACTGTATGGGGCAGGTGAAAAAAGACCACCACCATTCACCCCACCCACCTGCAAGCTTGCAAAGGGGGCTGTTTTCAGTGGGCCTGAGCTGAAGGAAAAAGTTTACCATTAAATGAAAATAAATGTTTTATGTATTACCCTAGATGGACATATTAATTACTAAGTTGAAACTGATTTTTTACTAAAGATAACCAAAGGATCTTTTGTTATCTGGAGCTAACCAGGAAATCAAGAGGCTGGCCCTATGGACAGGAGAAAAGCAGTGGGGGAAATGAATGAAGGGGATTTTCTGAGCACGCCTCATGAGCACCGCTTACTTAACATGATGACAACACTATTGGTCAGTATTCTTACCAAGCTTACCAACTCGGTCCTTCCATATGTTTTCCATACATTGGTAAGGCACAAGCACCTGCCCAAAGTGCAGCTTGGAGTGGCACCATCTGAGGGGAGCTGGGAACACGAGGACTGCTGAGAGGCCCACAGTATTGGATATTCCAGCCTCAACCCCTGAGATATCTAGGCCTCCTGGCGGGAGGGAGACGAGGGAGCGCAGTGATGTCTCAACACCCACGTCTTCCACAGAGCCTCCATTCCAGGCCAAACCCAAACGTGCAGCCAAGAGCCAAACAGGAAAAGGGATGACAGAAATGACTACTGCCTGTTGTAAACGGAGTGGCCTACCAGTATCTAAAAATGCCCCCAAAGCAATTTCATTGAGCAATTTTCCTTCCGATGACTGGTATTTTCACAATAAACTAAAGGGTCCCCTCCCTCAGCGATGCTCATGCCGTGCCCAAGGCAGGAGAAGTGGTCCTTCTGGGTAACACTCAGGTTTTCCCCGGCCCAGCCCAGCACAGCCCAGGCTTGTTTCTGGCAATGGCAGAGAGGATGCTGTCAAATTTAGAACTGAATCGAAAAAAGTGTAATTTCTAAACCTAGAATAAAACTTGAAACATTTGGAATTTGTATTTCATTTGGCTCTGGAAAAGATGAGTTTGAAGCCCCTGCAGATTTGTGGTCTATTTCCCTGGGGAGCCTTAGAGGCTGCATAGATAAACTTTAGTGTAGTCCTGGTAGAGTATGGAGACTGTGATATCTTCAAATACCTGCATTACATGGACTATAAAACCTGCATTTGTAAGCACTGACTCAGTTTGTGGTAACCATCGACTGCTCTCCTATGCAAGCTAAGGAACTGTTGGGTGAGTCGGTTTCTAGCCCTGGGAATAATCCCCTCCATAGCCAGCCATTTGTCCTTACCACACCAGGACACAGAGTTCCACTTTTGCCTTTGTAGGGTTAACAGCAAGAATGGTTCTGATTCTTTAATCTGCCTCCAAAATGACATCCACAGTCACACAGACACTCACACATATCCAAAAAGCCCAAGCATGGGAGAATGTGTCTGACAAGCACAATGAGCAGAAAAGAGCCGGAAAGTGAAGCCGGGCGCCCTGTAGGGCTCTTCTTGGCCTGAAGGGTCTGGTCTGTGCTTGCGAGCCACATGCTGAAAATGAGGAAGTCCACTGTGGAGTTGACAGGTAAGATACAGTAAGTGCCTATCAGAAGTCAACTCACAGAACCGAGCCTTTGACAACACACTGTGATGCTCGGCGGGAAGCAGGATTTTGCCAGCTGGCCCAGAAACAAGGAGAGCCACATCCAGGACGCTCCGCTTCCTCTCTCCGACAGAAAGGGGCAGCCCCGTTTGATTTCAGGCTGGCATGCAGGAAGGAGGAGAAAGGGAGACGATCATTGCTTATGATCAAAAGATTGTAAAGAAGAAAATAAAACAGTGGAAGTCACTGTGTTAATCGTGCCCCTCCGGACCCTCATCAATACAAAGTGAATGTAAGAGACAGAATCTAGGCCCAGGGACAATCGGAGTGGGAAACAGGAGTCCACCCACACAGACAAAAAGATGAGGCTCATGTAAATGTTTGCCTTTCATTTATTTTGAGCAAACATTTCCTTCCATGTAACAGACTCATCCTGATCAGCAACTTCCACCTGGTGTTCTTCAAGCCAGATGGAAGTGTAAATTATTTAAATACATGATCTTCCATTAGCTGTTGAGCTTAAGTGCTTCAAAAAAAAATTTTTTAAGCACTTTCCAGGATTCTAGAAAGCATTTGCACTAAGATAGATAAACATATTTTCGAGATACAACCTCAATGACAGCAATTTTTAGGTTTTAAAATACAGTCAGCATTAGCATCTATAAGTAATTACGACTTCTGCAAAAGACTGTTTACATTGTAAAAGTAAAATCAGACCTAATGAGCTAATTAAGGGTTTTTTCTTCCCCTCCACATGACACAATTCCATAAAAACCAAACATTGCATTCACCATGACACAACGAGGAGCTATAATGACCTGTCTTGAATAGTTTCTCTCATTCATGGTTCAGACATATTTTTTTCCAAAATATGTTTTTAAGTGAAAATAAATATGAAGGCACGTTTTAAGTTTAATGAGTTTCCTGAGGGTAAATTCACGTTAGCACTCATGACAATACAATAACTGCTATGTTGGTGTGTGCGTACAGTGCAATGGAGGGATTCATGAGAGCAAAGACATCCTTGTTAACTTCCAGAACTGTAACTGTTCATTTGATTGTAGGATTATAAAGGGAATATGTTACATTTAAATATTGAAAATGCATAGAATTTCATAAATTGAAAAGACTGAGGAGATAACCTAGATGGATTGCTTATCAACCTGGGCTTGTTAAAATAAAGGTTCTGATTCTATGGCCCCAGGGCGGGTTCCATTCCGAGATTCTCTGTTTCCGACATGCTGATGTCGATGGAGCCGGTCTGTGGACCCCTCTTTCAGTAACAAAGCCCTCACTGTCAGGTGTGCCCTCACCAGCCCTTCCGCAGATGCCACATCTCGGGAGGGTAAGTGCATCTGATTTCACAGGATGAGAAAAAATCACTTCTTTGCCCTTGACAAAGCATTAGTAAGTTTTCCGTGTAGCAGTCAACCAGATAGCAAAATATAGGTTACAACGTTGTGTGGTAGAGTGGTTTTTAAACTTGTCTTAGTATAAGGAATTGTTTATTGAAAGATAGGTTCTCAGAAATCTAGTCTGTAAAGAACATAAAAGTGGTATTGTTCAAGTTAAGAGAGCATGTGCGGTGGGTGTGGTGGCGTGGGTGTGTGGGTGTGTGTGTGTGTGTGGTGTGTGTGGGGTGTATGTGAGCACATGTGGACTGTCACTCAGTTGGCCTTTCCCACCTTAACCCTGACTCTTTCAACGGCCACTCATGGTGTAGAGAGCAGAAGCCCCACAACTTTTTGGCAAAATGAGCCTGAAAACAGGTGTGACCTAGAGTAAGTATCTTTCTCTGAACCTCACTTTTCTTGTTTGTACTGCAAGAGTCTTGATTTTAAGCTACTCAAAGGAGTGCTTCCAGTCTAACGCGTCTACTGTGCCTCCTTGACCTAAGAGCACCCTACAGCGTGTCTATGTGCAAAGTCTTCTGTCAAGCTCTGCTTCCCATTTTCTTGCATAATCTTAATTTTTCTTAATTGCCCTTGACACCGAATATTTGATATCTCTACCTTTTTTTATTGCCCATATTGTTCTTCATTACTTTCAAGTGGTTCCTATTTCCTACTTGACACCTCCACCTTCCCTTTGTCCCACCCTCTAGTGGAGAATGGCTCCAGGGTGACCACGCGTGGGAGCTCCAATCCTTTCTCTTCCCCCGCTCCCCACCCTCACCCATCCCAGAATCAGAGCCCATCACAGTGAACAGGGCCACAAAGCCTTCCTGCTCCACTGACTCAGCAGAGCTTTCTGTTTTAAACAAATTTTTCTTCCCAGACCTAGCTCTTAAGAGCCCTTGTTCTTTTATTTTCAAATTAATTGCTGCTATAAATGGGGCTAATTTTAAAAATGCACTTTCTTTACATATTTGAGGTTCGAAAGGCTTATAAATAACACACTACTTTCCCCCAACCAAGTTGAGAATTGAGAGATATACAGAGCCAGGAAAATGGCAATAAAATATCACCTTTGTTCCTAATAAAGCTGTTGGAGAATTTGTTTCAGATGAGAGAGCTAGATGGGGTTGCTAAGGATGCTCGACAGAATTAAAATCGCACACTGTGTCAAACCAAGTGCTGGAGTGTGGCAACTGCGGGTCTCCCGACCAGGGTACCTACCTCTCCCAATCCCAGTCACGGGGCAAAACCCCCCTGCTAAATGTGCTGCATGTCCAAGAGCAGATGAGTAGACACATTCTTTGCAAACTGGAGAAACTGAGACTGAGATTGAGAACCGACCTGGCTCTACTCCTTCTCTCAAACTCACCTATCAGATTTCTCTTGTTCTACTCACACCTTCTCCCTCCAGAAAGACTGAGTAAGGGATAGAGAGAGGAGCAGGGGGTCTAAAGATGTCACTCCACAAGGCAACAAGGGGAGCAGGGAATGAGCATTTCACCTGATTATGAACTTTTATACAGGCAATTTGATGTAATTTGCTAGTTCTCTCCTTACACAGAGATATCTTTGCTGGCACTGGCCAAATGGAATCCACACTGTTGGCCATTTGTTTTCAAGTCTCCCAACAATTTCCATAAACTAGAAGGCATTTATCATTCTAGGAATTATGCCAACATTTATAAGGGTTACAAAGCATAAGACACTGTTTATGCCCTCTGGATATTTAAAAATATAATTGAAGACGCTAAACTTGAACAAGTACAATTAAGCAATTAAATATTTTAATAACAATTCAAAATAATACTATGAATGATGTTACAGGTCAGCATATAATTAACTTTATATTAATTTAAAGTAAAATAAGAGTCTAGAAGAGGAAGAAATCTTGATAGGTTGAGATGGTAGAACAATGTTTTACTGAGGAATTATGATCTGGGTCTTCAAAAACGGACAAGGATTTAAGAGAGAAGAGGGAATAAGAAGAAAATGGAAGAAGCCAGAGGGAAAAATCACAGCAGCGGAGGCGCTTTACACAGGAAAGCTTGGAAGGCAACATAAGAAGTTCAAATCTGTTTGGCAACAGTCTCGGTGGCCCCAATTGTAAAATGGGTATTTCACAGTTACTACCCCAGGGTTTTTGTGGATATTAAGTAAGATGTATGCAAAGCAACAAGAACATAGTAAGTACTTGTTCTTACTAACAATAAGTGTTAACTGCTATTTTCATTATCATCATTACATTTATTCCTTACCACCTAAACTACCAATGATTTCTGGAGCATTTGCTAATAAAATTTACTTAATATAGAATTGATTTGGCCTCTCGTGTCCTAGCAGCCTGTGTAGACTTCTCTAAATATCACTCTTTAAAAAAAAAACCCTTATTATTATAAAAAATTTCAAACATTTACAAAAATAACAAAATATGTACGCCATCACCCAGATTCAACATGATCATCTCATGACCCATCTTATAGTTTCTTCTACACTCTACCCAGAATATTTTGAAGCAAATCTCAAACTTCATGTGATTTCATTCTTAATTTTTCAGTGTATATTATTTTTGAAAAATATAACCACAATATCATTATCACACGAAAACATGTGTTTAAATATCCAAATAATGTTCAAATGTCTCCAACTGGTTCATTTAAAAAGAATTTTCTTTTTTAGTTGATTTGAGACAGATTCCAAATAAAATCTATACATTGAAATTATTTAATGTCTCTCTTACATCTTTTTAAGCAATAGATTTCATCTCCATCTCTTTCCTTTGTAGGAGGAGAAGGAGTCCTTGAAATCTACACATTGAAGAAACTAAATAGTTTATTCTGTATAGATTCCCACTGTTTGGGTTTTGTTGTGTAGGCCCCTGTTATGTGCTTTAATATGTTCCTCTGTCCCCTGTATTTCCTACAAATTGGTAATCAGGACTAGAGGCTTTATCAGATTCCTGTTCAATTTTTGGCACAAGTTCTTCATACATGGAGTATATGCTTCTATCAAAGAATATTAATGTCCTGTTGGTTTTGTTATGTTAGCAGTCATTTGTGATCAGTGCCTAGAACTGTTGTTTTATAAATTCCAAAAGGGTAATTTTCTAATACTTCTTCTTCATTCATTCTTTTTTCTTTTACTAGCTTGAATATTTCAGTAAAAGATACTCTTCCTCATCAATTATTTGATTACCTAGAGGTCTGGTTCATATAAGAAAGGATAAATGTTTGATTTTCAAAATGATGAGTTGATTCCCTAGTATTCTCTATAGGTGACTGTCTTGGTTTTATGCAGCTATAACAGAATACCATAGATTAGGTAATTTATAATGAACAGAAATTTATTTGGCTCATGGTCTAGAGGCTGGGAAGTCCAAGAGCATGGCGCCAGCATCCTGTGAGTATTTGTGCTGTGCTGTCCTGTTGGAAGGCAGAAGAGAAAGAGAGGGCAAGAGCAGACAGCACCAAACTCAATTTTATAACAATCACTCTTGCAATAATAAACCCATTCCCATGATAATGGCATTACTCCATTCATAAGGGCAGAGACCTCAGGAGCTAATCACCTCTCAAAGGTCCCACCTCTCAACACTGCTGCCTTGGGGATTGTTCCAACATACGAACTTTGGGAGACACGTTCAAACCATAGTAATACCATTGACGATATTTTCACTTTTGAATCATTTTTAAATTGCTGATTTAAGCATATTTGAAATGTTCTTTCTCATTGTAGTTATTATCCTTATTGATGATCAAATTGTCACATTGTTTACCCTCTTAAAGTGAACTCTTGAGTCCTTTGGGTACATCGTTGGTAGTCTTTGATAGTTTCTGTGTTCTGTAATACGATAAGATGTTACAGGTTCATCTTGAACATTTCCTGCCCCAGATTTGCCATTTCTCCGCAGAATCCTGGTTCCTTTAGGAAAGAAATGGTGCTAACACATCAGGACCTCGACATCAAGCTTGCTGGTTGCTGTTGGGTTGGCCCTTGTTTCCCCATTCACTTTTCAGTGAACTCAACTCAAAATATGTTATTATTTTGTTGTTGTTTTAAGGTAAGATACATCATGAACTCAAATTTATATTTCTGACTCAAATTTAGGACTATAAGATTTTTAACTTAGCCTCATTTGTGTTACGTCTTTTGACCAATAATACAAACGTAACTACTCATTTACTTCATCCACATAATATACATTCAACAGTCTTAAAATAATAATGCCAACACTATCACCTGCAATTTGATTACTGAAAACAGTTAATATTTTTTCAATTCTATTTTCTTTAGGGTATCTTCCACTAGGGAAACATGGTCAAAGCAATATGTGTTAAAGTCACTTGAAATTACTTCTTTTTGAATAGTGGGCCACAAACTCAAAATTCTAATGTTACTTTATTTCATTTTACTTTTCTTTCTAGAACTTTATCTTTATTTTTTTATAATTATGTGAATACTTACATGATTTCTAAAATCAAAATAGTCTATTTTGAGAAACGTAAGATTCTATCTTTGTTCTATCTACCACATACACACATAAACACACACACACATATACATTTGTATACTGAAGAAGCTCAGAAAATTTTACCCCATAATATGATTCCTTGGTATAAAGAGTGTTTTGAATTAAAGGCCTTCTCTCCTCTTTGGCCATAGCATTCTGGAGGGAAGAGACCAGATTGTATTTATTTCTGTGTCTCCAGTGCCTAGTATAATGCCTAGCACATTGAAAATATTGCAAACATGTCCTCTGAATGAATGAAATGAATGTATCATGCATACCTTCTTGGCTTCTTTGTTTCTTTATCCAAAGCACTACATCATTGATTTATTTTTAACTTGTGGTCAACTTAAATGTCTTGTTTTTTTCCTACTATATTATTTTAGACATACTACATTGCTACACACTCACCATAAATTTCAGTCTGTTTAGTTATTTTAGTTAAAATTTGATTCTTCTAGATTCTACCCAATCACCTGCTACTGCTGTATAATCAATTACACTATAAAACTAACCATATTTTGGAAAACACGTAAATGATGAGGCATTCTCATAAAAATTATAAACAGGTAATTATGCATCAAGCAAGTAAAAACAGAAGTCAAAATTAATTTTTGCAGTATATATACTTGGCTTTCAATTTTAAATAACTGTTTCTTCACTATCCTTTTCACACCATCAGAAAAGGCAGTGTGGAAAGGATAGGAAGGGGAGGGCAGAGGAGAAGAAAAGGTTGCTGCAATTAGTAATGAAACCTGGCCATGTGCCAACACAGATGTCATTTAGAAGAGCACAGTCCCCAACTATATATGACAACGGAGAAACAAATGTTAAGTAGTAGCTTCCAACTACCCCGATATTGTCTGAATCTAAAAATTCCATCAACACAACATTCATTGAATTGTTACTATTGTCCAATCTCTGATAAATTTGATTCCACAACAAATCTACAGCATCATCACCATTTTTGCCTCATTCTGTGAAGAAAACTGAGGTGTGGAGATGCTGCATTGTGGCATCTCATCGAATCTAAGTCAACTTTGATTGTAAGACCTGCCATCATTTTATGTTTTGTTAAGAAAGAAATAAAAATGGGAAGGGGATGGAGCAAGATGGCTGAATAGAAACCTTCAACAATCGTCCTCCCCACGGACACCTAATTCAACAACTATCCATGTGAGCAAGCACCTTCAGAAGAACCAAAAATCAGGTAAGCAATCATACTACCTTGTTTTAACATTATATCAAGGAAAGAGGTTCTGAAGTGGGCAGAAAAGACAGCCTTGCATTGCCTACGCCACTCCTCCTCTATGCCCCTGCAGTGGCTCATCAGCTCCCCGAGTGGAGAGAGAATTGAGAGATTCTGCATGCCAGGGGCAAGGGATGGGGGGAGTGAAGTGATTGTGGGACTTTGCATTGAAACCCAGGGGAACACAGCACAGGGTAGAATTCTGCCAGTGCCTACATGGAGGGAACATTTAGGATAGCCCGGCCAGATAGAAATCTTCTGCCCTGAAACTTGAATTCCTGCTAGTCCTACCACTAACTGACAAAAAGCAGCCTGGGTCCTGGACTAAATTCATAAGATGGTTGGACCACAGAGGCTGCCGTCCTTGGGCAATTCTTGCAGCTTTGCTGGCTCAGAGCCAGTGGATCTGGGGTGCACATGACCCAGTGAGACACCAGCAGCTGCTGCCAAGCCTGTGTCACCCCTCCCCCAGCTCCAGGCAGTGCAGTGCAGGGAGAGTCTTCTTCCACTTGAGGAAAGGAAAGGGAAGAGTTCAAAGGACTATTTTTGCAATTTGGGTACCAGCTAAGCCACAGTAAAGTACCAAGCACAATCCTGAAGCCCCTGAGTCAAGACCTTAGTTCCTGGACAGCATTTCTGGATCCACCCTGGGCCAGAAGGAAACATGCTGTCCTGAAGGGAAAGAACTTATCCTGACAGTATTCACCACCTGCTAACTACAGAGCCCTTGGGCTTTGAATAAATATCAGAGGTAGCCAAGCAACAGTCACTACTGGCTTTGGGTGACACAGGGCAGGCTTCAGGTGTGACCTGGTGCTGGTGGCCAGGAGGGAGTGCCCATGTCAATCCTCCGCCAACTGCAGCAGCCCAGCACAGAGAGTGAGGAAAGAGAGTAATCCAGAGAATTCTTTTATATCTTACCCAAGTCCACCAAGGTGGTACCACCAGGAGTCTGTAAGAGTCACAGCATTACTGGGCTCAGGGCACCCCCAGTGCCGATGCCACTGCAGTGACTAAAGACTTAGATCACAGTACTGAATTCCCTTTGAA
Source organism: Avahi laniger (assembly GCA_963575035.1). Lineage (NCBI taxonomy): Eukaryota > Metazoa > Chordata > Mammalia > Primates > Indriidae > Avahi > Avahi laniger. The sequence continues at coordinate 45,770 of CAUYSK010026269.1, forward strand.
TGTCTGGAAAGCCTTCTCAAGAAAGATGGGTTCAAACAAGCCCAGACTATGAAGATTAAAATAAGTACCCAATTCTTCAATGTCCAGACTTCAATGAACAACTACAAGCATCAAGAACATCCAGGAAAACATAACCTCACCAAACAAACTAAATAAGGTACCAGTGATCAATCATGGAATGATGGACATATTTGACCTTTCAGACAAAGAATTCAAAATTGCTGTCCTCCCATCCAAGTACTAACCAGGCCCAACCCTGCTTAGCTTCCAAGATCAGAAGAGATTGGGCATGTTCAGGGTGGTAGGTGGAGCAACAGCAATATATGTAACATAAACATTTGTACCCCCATAATATGCGGAAATAAAAAAATAAAAAAATAGCTGTCCTAAAGAAGCTCAATGAACTTCAACATAACACAGAGAAGGAATTCAGATGTCTATCAGAGAAATTTAACAAAGAGATTGAAATAATAATAAAAAAAAAAGTCAAGCAGAAATTCTGGAGCTTAAGAATTCAAATGACAAACTGAGAAATACATCAGAATCTCTCAACAGCAGAGTTGACCAAGCAGAAGAATTAGCGAGCTTGAAGACTAGCTGTTTGAAAATACAGTTAGAAGAGAAAAAAGAGTAAAAAGGAATGAAGCACACCTATAAGATCTAGAAAATAGACTCAAAAGGGTAAATCTAAGAGTTACTGGCCTTAAAGAGAAGATAGAGAGACTGTAGTAGAAAATTTACTCAAAGAAATAATAACTGAGAAGTTTCTAAACTTAGAGAAAGATATCAATATTCAAGTACAAGAAGGTCATGGAACTCCAAGCAGATTTAACCCAAACAAGACTCCTTAAAGGCATTTAATAATCAAGCTCCCAAAGGTAACAGATAAAGAAAAGGTCTCAAGGGAAGCAAGAAAAAAGAAAAAGGTAACATATTAAGGAGCTCTAATACATCTGGCAGCAGACTTCCTAGAGGAAACCTTCAAATAACCTTCAGAAAAGCTTCAAATAAATAATCTAACAATGCATCTCAAAGAACTAGAAAAATAAGAGCAAACCAAACCCAAAATTAGTAGAAGAAAAGAAATATTAATAATAAAGATCAGAACAGAAATAAATAAAATTGAAACCAAAAAAAGATACAAAAGATCAATGAAATGAAAAGTTGATTTTCTGAAAAGATAAACATTGACACATCTTTAGCCAGACTACCTAATAAAAAAAAGACCCAAATAAATAAAATCAGAGATGAAAAAGTAAACATTACAATTGATACTGAAGAAATATAAAGGATTGTTAGAGACTGCTATGAGCAACTATATGCCAATAAATTGGAAAACCTAGAAGAAATAAACAAATTCCTAGACACATACAACCTACCAATATTAAACCAAGAAGAAATCCAAAACCTGAATAGACCAATAATAAATAATGTGATAGAAGCAGTAATAAAAAGTCTCCCATCAAAGAAAAGCCCAGGACCTAATGGCCTCACTGCTGAATTCTACCAAACATTCAAAGAAGAACCAATAGCAACCCTGTTTAAACTATTCCAAAAAAATCAAGGAGGAGGGAACACTCCCAAACTCATTCTAGGAGGCATGTATCACCCTGATGGCAAAACCAGACAAAGACACAACAAAATAAGAAAACCGTAGGCCAATATCTCTGATGAACATTGATGCAAAAATCCTCAACAAAATATTAGCAAACCAAATTAACAACATATTAAAAAGAATACTCATCATGATGACATAAGATTCATCAAAGGGATGCAAGGGGTTCAACTTACACAAATCAAACAATAAGATACATCATATCAATGGAGCAAAGAACAAAAAACATATAATCATTTCAATTGATGCTGAAATAGCATTCAGTAAAATTCGACATCACTTCATCATAAAAACTGTCAAAAAACTGGATGTAGAAGGAACTTACTTCCACATGATAAAAGTCATATATGACATACCCACAACTAGTATCATACTGATATTCATTGTTATTCAACATAATACTGGAAGTTTTAGCTACAGCAATCAGACAAGAGAACAAAATAAAGGGCATCCAAATGGAAAGGAAGAAGTCAAAGTATCCTCATTTGCAGATGATATAATCTTATATCTAAAGAAACCTAAAGAATCCACAAAAGAACTATTAGAATTGATAAACAAATTCTGCAAAGCTGCAGGATACAAAATCAACATACAAAAATCAGTAGCATTTCTATATGCCAACAGTAAACAATCTGAAAAAGAAACCAAGAAAATAATTCCTTTTACAATAGTTACAAATAAAATAAAATTCCTAGTAATAAACTTAACCAAAGAAGTGAAAGATATCTATAATGAAAACTATAAAACATTTGTGAAATAAACTGAAGACACAAAGAAATGGAAAGATATTCCATGCTCATGTATCGAAAAGTTCAATATTGTTAAAATGTCCATACTACCCAAAGCAATCAACAGATTCGATGAAATCCCCATGAAAATACCAATGAAATTTTTCACAGAAATGAAAAAAAAAAATCCTAAAATTTATGTGTAACCACAAAAGACCCAAAATTGCCAAAGCCATCCTGAGCAAAAGGAACAAAACTGGAGGAATCACATTATCTGACTTCAAGTTATATTACAGAACTATAGTAAACAAAACGGCACAGTACTGGCATAAAAACAGGCACGTAGACCAATGGAACAGAATAGAGAACCCAGTTTTTTGACAGTTTTTATCATGAAGTGATGTTGAATTTTACTGAATGCTATTTCAGCATCAATTGAAATGATTATATGTTTTTTGTTCTTTGCTCCGTTGATATGATGTATCTTATTGTTTAATTTGTGTATGTTGAACTTCCTTGCATCCCTTTGATGAATCTTATGTCATCATGATGAGTAATCTTTTTAATATGTTGTTGAATTTGTTTACTAATAAATAAATCCACATATTTATAGTGAACTTATTTTCAACAAAGAAGCCATGAACATACAGTGGGGGAAGGGTAGTCTCTTCAGTAAATGGTGCTGGGGAAAATGGATATCCATATGCAGAAGAATGAAACTAGACCATTATCTCTCACCATATATAAAAAGCAAATCAAAATGGATTAAGGACTTAAATTAAGACCTGAAACTATGAAACTACTAAAAGAAAACATTGGGAAAATGCTTCAGGCCATTGGTCTGGCCAAGGATTTCTTGAGTAATACCCCCAAGCACAGGCAACCAAAGCAAAATTGGACAAATGGGATCAATTGAGCTTAAAAGCTTCAGTGCAGCAAAGATAACAGTCAACAAAATAAAGAGACAACCCATAGAATGGGAGAAAATATTTGCGAACTACCCATCTGATAAAGGACTAATAACTAGAATATGTAAGAAGCTCCAACAATTCAATAGGAAAAAATCAAATAATCCAATTTTTAAAAATGACCCAACGATCTGAACAGACATATCTCAAATGAAGGCATAAAAATGGCCAACAGGTATATTGAAAAAATGCTCAACATCGTTAGTCATCAGAGAAATACAAATCAAAACTATAATGAGAAATCATCTCATCCCAATTAAAATGGCTTTTATATAAAAGACAGGCAATAATGAATGCTGGTAAGGATGCAGAAAAAGGGGAACCCTCATACACTGTTGGTGGATATGTAAATTAGTGCAAACAGTATAGAGGTTCCTCAAAAAACAAATAAAACTACTATAAGACCCACAAATCCCACTGCTGGGCATATGTGCCAAGGAAGGGAATTCAGTATATCAAAAAGATAATCTGCACTCCCATGTTTATTGTGGCACTATTCGCAGTAGCCAAGATTTGGTCTCAACCTAAGTGTCCATCAACAGATGAATGGATAAAAAAATTGTCATACATATACACAATGGAATAGTATATAGCCACAAAAAAGAATGAAATTCTGCCATTTGCAACAACAAGGATGGAACTGGAGAACACTATGTTCAATGAAATAAGCCAAGTACAGAATGAGAAATTTCACATGTTCTCACTCATATGTTGGAGCTAAATATTAAAAAAAAATAATCTCATGGAGACAGAGAGTTGAATGATGGTTACCAGAAGCTGGGAAGGGTAGTGGGGAGAGGGGGATAAATTGCGGATGGTTAATGGGTGTAAAAGTATAGTTAAATAGTTAGATGGAATGAACAATGATAACAAAACAAAGTGACCATAATCAACAATAAGTTAGGGTTTACTTTAAAATAACTAAAAGAGTGGACTTGGAATATTCCTAATACAAAGAAATGATAAGTGCCTGAGGTGATGGATTCCCCAACTACTCTAATTTGATTAATTCATATTCTATGCCTGTATCAAAACATCACATGTACCCTATAAAGATATACAGCTGTTATGTACCCATAATAATCAAAAATGTTAAAAAAAGAGTGAAAAAAGAAAGAAAAATGCTGAACCTTAAACTATGACTCGGTTGTAAAATGCATCTCAATTTCAGACAAATTAAAAATGTGTCTTCAAACAGATGAGACAATGTAAGTGGCAGAGGTGGGACTTGAACATGTGTCTGTCTTCCTGCTCAGCACAAATTCCCATGGTGCCAAACTCAGATATGACTTGTTTGCATCCAGGCAGGTTGATGTTGAGTACTGCTAATTCTTAAGGCAGGGTGGCTTTGAAAGGAAAGTGACACTTCTGATCATTCATCACCCAGGTGAGAAAGATCAGGGTTTGCCTCCCTGGAGGTGATGAGCATTCCAGGACTAACAATTGAACAGCTGGAAAGAAAACAATGATTGCCTGACCAGCCCACAAGAGAGACATTATTCTCCCTTCATTCTTCACAATATGACTGAGAGCTACGTGCAATGGATCTTGCACTCAAAGGCCTAGACACAGAAAGGTCCAGGACTTGCCCTGGTAAGTACTTTGCATCGGGACAACATCTAAACTAAAAGGTGCAGTTTCTCGCTCCCAGGCCTGTGCCGAGTCCACTTTGGCATCCTGCTTTCTCCGCACAACTGTGATTCTTGCTGAATAATTGAAGCCCAGGCTTTGTCCATATCAGGGATATTACTGTTTGATTTTGTGATCCCCAAGGGACAGCTGCAAACAGCTGATGCCTGTGCTGGTACTAAAATTGCTACAGAATGTGGGAATTTTTCTAGTTTCCTGTTGGAAAAATCACCAAGCATTGTACTGGGAATTGGGGGCTTCTTAGAGATTTAAAAAAAAAAATTCAAGAGTATATGGGTGGGAGGGATGAGACGTTAATGAGATGCTTTTCTGCAAGGCAAAATTGTATGTGAGCAATAAATTGTAAAAAAAAATTAATTATAAATGGAATAACTCAACCCCTAAGGAATTGAGATAATGCAAAATAAGTTCCTGCTAATGGAAAGATGTGAATTTTAATACATACACCGTACCAGGGTAATACTGCCCACACGAGTGGGCTACGAAAAACATGATCCATTCCCCCTACCTTACCCCAAGCAAAAGGGAAAAAGATCACAAAGCCCGAGTTACAAAAGGTAACTTCTTCAAATACAAATCCACCAGATGTGAATTCACAAATGAAATCAGCTGGCTGTAGGACCATCCTAAGAATAAGGCCTGTGATCTCAGCCTAACAGATCCCCACATGGGTCTCAGAGCAGAGTGCAGCGTCCTGTCCAACAGCAGAGTTTGTATTCTTTGCCATGTGTATCTGCAAACTTCCTTCCAAAATGTTTAGCGGTTATTTCTCACTGAAATACTATTGATAAAATATTTATAATTTTATTATGATATCCCAAAAAAGCTGGAAACAGAGGCACAGAAAGATTCAACGATTTGCCTTAACAAAAACACACACACTTGAGTTCATCAGCTTCCCAGGTTGAGGCAAAAGAACAGGAACAAACCATCTCTCCCTGTTGGATGACGAAGAATGTGAGGGGGAAACAGAGTTCTGAAGTTTGCTTTTCTAATCTGAATTTATAAAAAGGCACAAACAGCTGGCTCCCAAACTGAGATGTGGCAACACCACTCACTCACATTCCCCTTTTTTTCTCTCTGTAATCTCATGGCCATAAACAAAGAACATAATGACATACAAACATTGCCTATCTAACATAAAAAAGAAGCTCTAATTTGTCTTAAAGAGATAGTAGCTACATGCAGTTAGTAAATGTGTGAATTAGTGAGAAATTCATCTGATGGAAGAAGCAAATGAAAAAACGAGAGTCCTAAGATTCTGAATTTTGTCTGAAGTTATGCTTTTTGTGGAAGGAGGAGGCCTGAATTTGAAGCAAGGAGACCTGGGTTCAAATCTCATCTCTCTTATTCCCGTCTGTGTGAAGGCAGGCGCTGCTGCCCCACTGTGTCTCAGCACTCCTCATTGGTGTGGCGGATTAAAACGTTTCCGCGGCACATTCTTGTTGAAAGAGAAAAATCCAATGGTGAAAGTTTTTAACACAGCGCCTGGTCTCAGTAATATGAGTTGAATATTAACCTGGCAGCCAAAAAGAAATTTATTTTCCAGGTAGCAAAAAGCATGGTTTGAGGGACAACCTTGAATAAGAGTCATTTATCTCAGAATATTGTCACAAAGTAAAAAATCCTCCTTATTTCCTGAAAGGCAAGGAATGAGTAACGGAAGGCAAAAATCACTTATTTCATTTTATTCAATTTTATTTTAATCTGTTCTTAGTTAGGGTTGGGTTTGGGGTTTAAGTTTGTCTTTGAGTGTGTGTGTGTGTGTGTGTGTTTGTGTGTGTGTGTGTGTGTGTGTGTGTTGCCTACTATATGCTAGGTACGAAACAGGTATTTGTTGAGTGGAAATAAAAGAAGGAGGAATTTGTCCAGGGCCCTTGTCTTCCCCGTAGTGCACTATGCAGTCCTCCTCCCTTATTGGTAGTTTCCCTTTCTGAGGTTTCCGTTACCCATGGTCCTCCACAGTCCAAAAATATTAAGTGGAAAATTCCAGAAATAAATGATTCATAAGTTTTGAGTTGTGTGCCATTCTGAGCAGCATGATGAAATCTCACACCATCCCACTGTATCCCGCCTGGGACGTGAATCCTCCCTGGGCCAGGTACATGCTGTTGCTGGTAGCAGCTCAGTCATCAGATTGACTGTCAGTATCTCCATGCTTGTGTTCAAGGAACCCTTATTTAACTTAGTAACGGCTACAAAGTGCAAGAGTAATGACGCTGGCAATCTAGATACACCAAGGGAAAGCTGGTAAGTGGTTCCTGTAAGTAAAATGGTGAATGTTCTCAATGAGGAAAGAAAAAATAAATCGGATCCTGAGGTCGCTCAGATCTACGGTAAGAATGTATCTTCTGTAAAATTGTGAAGAAAGAAAAAGAAATTCATGCTAGTTTTGCTGTCACACCTCAAACTGCAAAAGTTATGGCCATGGTACATAAGTTATTAGTTAAAATGACAAAGGCATTAAATTTGTGGGTGAAAGATATCAACAGAAACACGTTCCATTCGAGGGCAATTGCACTCAGCACTACGTGAGGTTTCAGGCATCCACTTAGCATATAGTCCCCACAGATCGGCGGGACCCCTGTATTCCCAGGACTTGTCACAATTCCATGTATATATTCCATTTTCAATGAATATTTGTTATATTACTGAACACTAGTTTTTAAAATAGGAATTTTTCAAGTTCATTTCCTATTACATTTTATATTTTCTCTCTACATTTCATTTTCACTACCAGTGCCCTCTCCGCTTCTAGTAGTTACGGCCTCTCTGCAGTAAAATAGAAAACCCAGACCCTGGTCTGACTTTCAGTATTTTAGAGAACTTTGTCTCGTCAACATCACGAGGGCTGTCCATAATACAATATTTTGTCCAATTGCCTCCCAATTTATCTCCCACTTCTTTCCGCCCTAACAACCCACATCCCCGAACCCCTGGTATCTTGTGAAACCCGCCCTGTAGAAGTCCCCAGAGCACGAGTCCTCCCAGCCTCTGACCCAAGTCCACGATGTCGGTTTGCCTATTTCCTCGCCCAGCACCCACCTGCACACTCAGAGAAAACAAGTGAGTAAATAACATCCATGCCAATAGCAAAGAGGAACAAAAGAGGCTATCAGAATTCCCCAAGCCCAAAGGGAATACCAAATGCCGCAGATGGGTTGTGCCTTCGTGAGCAAACGGCAGCTGCTAGACAGAAGCAATCACAGGCCACCAGCAAATCGCTGCCTCTTGCCGTCTCCAGTTCCTCATCTTCAAATGGGGTTAATAAGAGTACCTACCTTCGGAGTTGTTATAAGAATTTTAAAAAGGTTTAAATTTAAAACTTAGAACAAGGCCCTTTGTAAGTGCTATGAAATATATATTGGGTTTTTTTAAATGTTAGAGAAGGTATCTGATCAGTGAGAAGGTGATTTAAAAAAACAGTACTGTTGCCCCATAAGCCACCATGTTCACAACTGCACATAAACAATTCCCACAGAACATAAATAAATGTGAGATACAGTCACTGCCATGGTCTTAATGTCTGTGTCCCCCAAAATTCATACACTGAAATCCTCACACAGCCTCAGGTGTTAGCATTAGGAGGTAAGGCCTTTGGGAGGGGATTAGGGCGTGAGTGGGATTATTGTCCTCATAAAAGAGGGCTGAGAGAGAGAGCCCTCGCCCCTCCCGTCACGCAAGGTTAGAACGCGAAGATGGCTACTTACGAGGAACGTGCCCTCACCAGACAGCAGACCTGCCGGCAACTTGATCTTGGACTTCTCAGCCTCTAGTCCTGTGAGCGCTAGATTTCTGTTCTTTATAAGCCACCCAATCTATGCTACTTTGTTATACCTGCCTGCTAAGATTTGAAAATGTCCCCCAAGAATTCATGTGTTGGAAACTTGGTCCCCAGCTCAGTAGTGTTGAGAAGTGGTACCTTTGAGGAGTGCTTGGGTCATAAGGGCCCCCAATCATGGATTAATGGATTAACGGGTTGTTGAGGGTGTGTGTTAGTTAGCGTGAGAGCAGGTCTGTTATAAAAGCCAGTTTACGAGACCCTCCGCACGAGTTGCCTTGTGCCCCCTTGGGACTTTGCAGAGAGTCTCCCTTTGCAGAGGGCCTGTCTGCGGCCGTATTTGGAATGAGACAGAGACAACGATGCTAAATATCCCCCACCTTCGGCTAAGGTGAGTAACTTCCGCTTCCTTGCTCATGACCACTCTAATCCCACTTTAATCCTCCCACCTCCTGGATAAAAAATTACCAAGATATCCAATCATCAAATTGACCCTACTTCCTGACAGCACTCCACCCAAAACCAACCTTAGTTTCTTTAAACCCTCCTTAGAATCACCCAGCACAAACCTGAATCCTGCAGTCAGCCCCTCCCAAGCCCTTCTTCGCAGGTGGCTTTAGGGTTCTGCAGTGCGCACGCTCCCTGCTGCAGCAAGCTGAGTAAACCTGACTTTGTTCTGACACTGTTCCTGGTGTTCTTTGCCTGGTGGGCCATGAAACAATACCTCTAACAACAAAACCAGCAGCTGTCACTTCTCGAGTGTCCACTCTGTGCCAAAGACCTTCTAAAGTACTTAGTATCTGCCGTCCCCAACCCCTGGACCCAGACCGGTACCAGTCCTGTTAAGCACCGGGCTATAGAGCGCTGCTTTCCCCACCCCTGACCCTGGCCACGGAAAAATTCTCTTCCATGAAACTTGCCGGGGGGGTGAGGGACAGCAGGAAGTGAGCGGCAGGGAAGCAAGCAAAGCTTCATCCGTATTTACAGCCACTCCTCATAGCTCACATCACCGCCTGAGCCTCACTGCCTAAGCCTCCTCCCTCAACCCCATCTGTAGAAAAACTGTCTTCCATGAAAGTGGTCCCTGGTGCCAAGAAGATCGGGGACCGCTGTTTTACATGTATCCACTTCTAATCTTCACCACAACCGGTGTCCCAGATACAGAGAAGTAAAGCAACTTCTCTAGTGAGCAAGAGAAGCCAGGTTTCAGAGCCAGGCTGTCTGACGCAGGGCGGACACTCCGGGTCGGTGCATCCTGCTGCCTCCCGAACAGAGGGCAGTCGCCCAGGGCAGGCTTACTGTCCTCCATCCATTAAATTGAAATTATTCCAGCTCATGTTTACTGTCAAAGGAATAAGAAAGAGAAGAAAGGAATGCCACCTACCCAAATGGAGTACAGTTTTCATTTTGCACCCACATAAACCTGAAACTGGGGCTGCTGGTTTTAAATCTGGAGCTGAGAACAGCTTATCAGCAGAATGGCACAGAGGGAGCGGTGAGATCCAGGAGACCCGGTTCCGTCCCGGCTGCAACCCTTCTAATAATGTGGACTTTAGACAAGTCACTTAACCTCTCTGAAGCTTGTTTTCCTATTCTGTAAAATGGGCACAATAATGGCTACCTCCATGGGAGGCAGTAAAGTGCCCTATACTGAAAAGCATCGGATGTATGAAATCTGATTCTGCTGCCATCACGAAGAGCAGTGGATCTCAGCACCTCCAAGGAGGGTTCATAGTGGCTCATGCATCCTGAGAAATCATAAAAGGTCCAGATGGGTCCTTCCAATGTTTGCTAAGAGTCACAAAGGCCATTAGAGCCAGGGACAAGGACAGGGAAGAGAAACAAGGAGAAAGAATCTATTTAAAAATCAGGAAGAGTCTTGTCTGAGATCCTGTGCCTGCTCGTCCTAGAAGCCCACAACACAGAGAAACAAAATAATAATGTCCAAGGTTCAGGACATTCTAATTTTTAGATATTTTAGAATTTTAGAATTCAGACCAGGGGAACTTCAGTTCACACCCCTCCCTGGACAACAACACATTTTCCTCTTCATGGTAATCCTGGAGATTTCACAGACAGCCTTCTGAAAGAGAAGGGAAAATATTTATATGTATGTATGTGTGTGTGTGTGTCTGTGTGTACACATCTATATATCAGAAAAGAAGCTATCATCGCTACCAGTAAATGAACAATTCCCTGTATTTACTACAAACTTCCCTTTAACGAACTGCAACCTATTCATTAAATGGGAAGAAAAGAATGTGAGGACAGGATATGGGAAGGGGCAGTGTATGGGGGGAGGAGAGAGGGTAAAAGAAATCACTTTGCTTCTAACGTAATGCAGTGAGATATAAATACAATCAAAGGGGTTAATCTAATCCCTTTGTGAAGCACTGAGTCAGAGAACAAGACAAAAACAAACCTGTGATCTGGAACTCCTCGAGCCCCCACTCAGGGGGATTAATGAGGAGTACACGGCTGTGAAATTACGTGCCCTCTGAGTCAGGAAAATGGTCCTACTGGTGCATGACCTTGAAATGAGGGGACGCAAACTTCACCTGATCCACAATTATGAAGCCCAAAAAGGAGGGGCTCCGGGAGAAGGGAGAGGACGAGGAAAAGAGGCCATACAAATGCTCAGAATATGAAAACTCACAAATCTCAACCAACCCAAGGCTTGAACGGGGACCGAAACACAACATAAAATATTCAGAGGACTTTAAAAGGACGCTGGCATTTGTGCGAGAGCATTAAGGCAAGCTTGTCCTCTTTATTTACATGGAGGAGATATTTTGTGGCTGTTGTTATGGACTTAGTGATGTTTGTCTCTGTTCAATTTTCCCTTTGCGATGAAAAATTGTTGCGAGATGATTTCTAGTCTTAGCTGCTTTACATGACAGTATTATCAAGGATTCATCAAGAGGCCATCTGTCGAATTTATGAAAAAAATATGCAAAAACAAAACAGATGAAAAGGAAAGAGCAAGACAGACTGGTCCAGGGGAAGATAGATGTGGCAGCATGTGCCTCCGTGTGAAAATTACAACATTTAAATACTGCGGAATAAATTACTGTGCCGAAAAATTAGCGATGCTCTCCCACTTTAGACGCTGCCCTTACCATAAGAACATAATGAAATATATCACATATCAAATCGCCCTTTCCTCAGACTATTATTATATTCTAATGAAAAATTAGGAGAGGAGAGACACATAAACCTCAAATGGGAGGGATGAAAATGAGCCAGAGTGGATTTGCTCTGGTATCGAGCCGTGAGAAGCTTCTCCAAAATGCACAGTCCATATGGAAATAAGAGCTTCCCCCCCCCATTTATTAGAAAGTCAATAAAATAAATTACAGATTGTGTGAAAAACCGAAATAATATATATTAAAATGACAACGAGGCTGGCCAAGCTTACACCCAAATTAGATGGGCTGTAAAAACAATGTATTTCAGAAGGAAATAGGAAGGAGCAGAGAAAACGTCAGAATACAGACAAATGGCCAGTGCTGTGGGTGTCACCCCCTGGAGGCGAGACACGGAATCACATGCACATACTGCTCACTGGTTCCTGAAGAAGGAAGGACACTGGAAGGGACAAACAGACAAATCCAAGCATTGCCATAATGTATTAAAATGTCATGCACACATCATACTGTGTCACAATAATAGCTGCCACCCACCCCTAGATTTTAAAAGAAGAGAAAAGTCCTATCTCACCAAGAGCCAATGAGAATAATAAACCTATAATGCAAAACTGTGAACAAAGAGTATTCGCTAACACTAATCTCGGTGCATTGATTTACTAGTTTAACCTTCACACAAACCCTGTGGGAGAATTACTATTTGTCATTGTTCCCCATTTTACAGATAGAGAAGTGAAAGCTCAGGGAGATGTAAGCGCCCCATCCTAGGTCACATAGCTAGTAAGTGGTGGGGTGGGGCTTGGAACTCGGGCTGTCAGATTCAGAGCACAGGTTCTAACCCACCACACTGTCCACCCAGGAGAAAGGATGCCCTAGGGTACCTCATTTATTTTGTTTGAAATATTACAAATCCTTCAACCAAAAAATATAAGAATAAAAATGATCTCTGTGAAACTAGGTTGGGCTGTATCATCCCTCAGACAATTGCAAACCATAATCCTAAACAGCCCTGGCTCTCTCTCCTACTTTGTTCTCTTTCTGATGAGTGAAGGATACATATTTAGAAGTATTTGCTTCCATCTGTTATGGGACTAAAGAAAACGGGGTAATAATAATAAAGACAAAGAATGTTATGTCAACAAAAGGGTGGTGAGGAGTGACACTCAAAGGTCTGGTTTAAGGGACCTACTTGGAACTAAATTAGGCCCTCCCAAAATGCTCTCCATTTTATTTTCCATACATGAAAATCCTGAAATGCTTTAGAACTATGATATATCAGAGCTTGTAGAAATTTTATCAATACTGCTGAAAGGTCTCTGATCTACCCCGAACATCTAATTGAAGATTTCACATCTGAACTAAGCATTGTGTGTATTTGCTAAACCAAATGGTTACAAGAGAATAACACTATTTTGAAAATGAAAAATAATTTCAGCACTCAAAATATGCAAATAACATCATATGTAACATACATAAAGCTATCTTATCTACATTGGTCCTTATAAGGCACATAAGTCAAAATTTTCTTCTACTTTCAACACAAACAGAAAGTTGACCAACATTAATTCCGTGCCTTCTTTTTTTTCCAACTTTACTTTCACTTGTTATGGAATTATGAATATCTGTAAATAAACACTGGAATGTATCAGTTCAGGAAGTTGCTAGTTTCAACTCACTGGTACTGATGGCAATGAGAGTGACCACTTCTTCTGAAATCCACCTGTCAGATAAGATAATGGGTCCTCCCATAGAAGTATCTCAACCATAGCAAGACCAGGTGACAGTGTCAGTAGTTCCTTCCTCCCTCCTTTCATTCTCTTTCACATAAGCACAACAGACACTGATGACACCTTTTGAACATATAAAAATAAATTTTTAAAATTTTTATAAATTATTTTTAAAATTATAAGGACAGTGGGATCATATTGATTAGTCATGTAATATGAGTCCAGCCCTTAATCCTAAATGAATTTCTATCTAAAATGACCCCAAGACTGGGAACAAGGTTATAGATTGACCCTCTCACACCTGCTGCTAGCAAGTTCTTTATCTGGATAACTCAAAATGTCAGCACTTATATAAGTAGCTTTGACTGAGCCAGAGCTCCGCAGTGTGTGAATTAGCCTGGGACACAGCATAAATGCCTTCGGCTACCACAGTGGCATCAGACGAATAAAATGGATAGGCACACGAAGTACTCTATTTACCTGCCATATGTATGCAAACACTTCAGGGACCGTGCATACACATCCTCACAAACAGGGCATGGAGTTGGACTCTGGTTACCTGGATCCCAGTACCTGGCATTTCTCTCCATCCAGGAATCCTTTGGGAACAGAAAATTTGATTGGTTTGTTTATAAGAGAGTTTGCTCATTGAATTACAACCTGACTTAACTTGCATATCCTAAAAATATATAGTACACTACCTGTGTGCAGGTAGGGCTATATATCTACATCACTCCACACAGCTATTTCTAAAATACTAGCTCTTCTTGTTCTTCCATTATTTCAGCTTGGCTTTACTTCTGTCTCTACTTACTATTTAATTTCAGTCATTAGGTCGGAAATTCATATTCGGATAGGCCTTCCTTCAGATGCACATTTGAAGCAGTCACAGGTGATGTTTTCCTTTTCTGCAGTGCCCTTGTATTTCTCATCCATCACCCATCTTCCTTGGTCTCCTTCTAATTGAGCTCCGCCAGGAAGCGTTCTTTGATTACCTTAATCCACAATGCTCATTATACCCAATCGTTGTACATGATTTTTTTCTCACTAAAAGGACTCAAAGAACTATTTCTGTATCCCTTATATACAGGGTCTTATTCATGTAAATGTTCAATATGTTTGTTGAATTTAAGCAAATTCTTGATTCATTGTTTGTAGTTTAACTAAAATTCATTTATAATGTTTGTAACTTAGTTAATTTATAATACTTCTCCTATGTGAATATAAAAGTAAGTTATTCAAGTATCCTTAAACTACGGCAGGGAACAATGTATAACATAATAGATATTTCAAATTTGATATGTCCTAAACAGAGCTCTTAATTTTTATATCCAGAAACTATCTCTCTCCCAGCATTCATTATATCTAAAAAATGTCACCATAATTCACTCGCCCAGTTTCTTAAGCCAAAAATCTTGTGTCATCCTTGCCTCCACTCTCTCCCGTTGCTAGCCCACTTTTGGCATTTACGAATGCCCCTGTTATTCCACCATCCATAAAATGAGAAGGATGATATTTACTCGCTTCGGTTTTGGCGAAGGCTGCAATATCTCTTCTGCACGCACAGCTTTTCCCCAGAAAAGTTTACAAAATTGAAAAATAGATAATTATTGTAATGCTGAGGACGAAACAGAGGCTGAAGATAACTGTTGCCAAAACATTTAAAAGTACCGTATTTCACTTGGAGTATTTTTATAAAACTTAACTCACCTCAAATTTTGAAGACTCAGAGTGAGGGCTCCTCTGATAATGGCTAGTAAATGTAGGGGCCATAAACCCTCACATCTGTGTGGGACTAAGCATCGTCAGCCCTGTTCCCATTAACAGCAGTACCTCGTGTTCACAATGGCCCTCATGCTCATCATGCCATTGCTCCCTCAGCAGAGCACCATGACACTGTCTTCGCCATTTTACAGATGGAGGTGCTGGTTAGCTTGCCCATGGTTGCTTGATGTGTCAGTGCTAGAATTCATCACGTAACTTCAGTTACTTAACGCCTGTATGGTGCACTCTGCTAGAACCTTTTCTAGGCAGTTCTCCCCTCTGTGAAATCAAATGTGTATGGTATTTACATGTACACACACACACACACATGCACTGCACATGCATGCTCCCACACACACACAGATGCATACACTCACAGACTCATGGGCACGCAACACTGAGTTTCTTTATGGTCGCCAAAGACTCAAGTTGTTTCGAGGATTCCACAACCACCCCCAGGCTCAGTGATTTGCCCGCCTTGCTCCCTTAGACTAGCACATTTCTTGAGAGGCTTGAAAGGAATCACCTGAGACCCCATTAATGCACATTAAATTAGTCACTCAACGCATGACACCGCCCCACAGTGGAGTCGCTGACACCAATAACGAGGACCGGCCCTCCCCGTATGGAGGAGAGAGAGCTGAGGCTCCAGGAAGCGGGGTGTGAAGCCAGAGCTACAAGGTAAATATCTTGAGTGGCAGTCCTGGCCTCGGCTTGGGCTTGGGTCCATTTTGTTCATTTTGAAGCTACTGCCCTTTATTGAACAAATCTCTTCTGATCTGTGTCTGTTCAGCATGTGGAGAGGAGGCTGGGGAGAGTTGGTGTTATCTTAAATAACTGTTACACCAAATAAACACTGTGCACGCCCCTCGGCCTTATAGAAATGGAAAATAAATCATCACCAAAAAGCTTATTTTACAAACCCACAAATCATCAGAAATATAAATGCTTTCCTTTCTATTCCCATGTTTTAATAAAGACTCCCCCCTATTTTTTTCTTCAGACTCACTCAATTACAATATCACTATCAGTTCACATTACAGGTCGGAGATACGGTGCTTAATGTATGAGGAGCCAGCTCTCCTCTCCTAATAGCCTGTCATTCCGGGGATTTGAATGTCAGAATACAGCCTGCCGCAGTAATGCTAGTCGGCAGCCCGATGATGAAAACTTTGGACAAATCATGAAGAACACTCCAGATCCACATCATCGGAAGGTTACCGGGGAGAGCCTTTCATTCTGCTTTGACCCCTTGATCTGACAAGTGACACCTACAAAATGAACAGCTCCCCAACTTAAATTGTTTAACTGTAGCCTGATCAGTTTTATTATCTTGCTAATCCAGATATCAGCCGTTTCATCAGAATGGAAGATATGCATATCATGAATTATTTTGACACGGGGACCTTTTAATTTTTGCCAGCAATATTTCACTGCCCCAATCAGGGCCCGCAGTCACTGAAGCCGTTCGCCTCCTGGGATGTCAGCGGACAGCGCACTCCTGACAGCACCAAATCATCCGGGAGCTGTAACGAGCCATTGCCGCGATTATTATTATCTCCTGTAGTCATGCATTTCATTACGGCGCAGGCAGCCGGGGGCTTGGGCTTCGAGGCAGTCGTCTTCAGGAATCTCTGCCATTTTATGGGCTTGCCAAGCTCGGGGGTATAATTTCCCTTTTCTTCCCCCTCAATAGACAAGGTGAGGTGAATTTCTAATAAAAACAAAACACTGGGTGGGCTTGTGGGGAGAGCGAGCTCAGTACAGGACATTAAGCGGCGGTGAGGCAGCTGGAATGGCCCCCCGGAAGTTTATGAAAGCAGTGGTTAACCGGCAGTGTGGTTTGCTACAGAGGGAAATAAAGAAGAGTTCATCCTGGAAAAATAAAATGCTCCTTTCTAAATTGCAAAGTGCTAAGAATGCTTTCTTAAGGAAAACTCCCTTCCTCCCTTAGATATGTTTCTTAATTTCCCTCTCCCTTGCTAACCATTTTCTTCTGAATTTCCATTCTAAGAGGATCCAGCTCCACTCCCAGCCTGGTCCACGCTGTCTGCATTCACCGAACTGTGTTGTGGCAACGTGATGTAAGCTGCGCAGAGGAGCCTCAGCAAGGGCACCGTTATGTTCACTCTAAGGGTGTTGTAACCTTGTCAATCAGTTCATTACGCAGCACTTTCTTCACAAGTATCCATGGGAGAAAGTTTTTTCTAGTCTCACAAACTACTGATCTGTGTTTACCTCGGAGGCACTGAGGATCATATAATTTATTGGTTCCCTCTTTGCCATAGCTGCTAGAAACCTCGAAACTAAACTTGCTATCCCTCAAAAAATTAAACATATTAATAGAACCATTTTATGATCTAGCAATTCCACTTCTGGGTGTAGGCCCAAAAGGACTGACAGCAGAGACTCAAACAGGTATTAGTCCATCCATGTTCATAGCAGCATTATTCACACCAGCCAAAAGGTAGAAATAACCCAGTGTCCGGCAACAGATGAATGAATGAACAAAAAGTGGTAGTGGTATATAACACAACTGAATATTATTCAGTCTTAAAAAGGAAGGAAGTTCTACTCCATGCTACAATATGGATGAACCTTGAGGAAATTATGCTGAGATAAGCCAGAAAAAAAAAAGACAAATATTATGTGATTCCACTTTTATGAGGCACCTGGACTAGTCAGATTCATACAGACAAAAAGTAGCACAGTGGTTGCCAGGGGCCGGGGGAGGAAGGGAAGGGAAGTTGTTGTTAATGGGCGCAGAGCGTCAATATTGCAGGATGAAAAACGTCCTAAAGACTGATGGTGGTGATGATTGCACGACTTTGTGAATGTCCTTAATGCCACTGAACTGTACACGTAAAAATGATTAAAATGGTAAATTTTATGTTATATATATTTTACCACAAAATTTGCAGCCAACCTCTAGCAAATGTAAAGGATCACATAGAAAGTATATTGTATATTGATCTCATTAGTGGCTTCATTAATTCTTCCTACCCTTACCTTATCTTTGCTTTATTTTCCTTGCTGACTTTTCTAAAAATAACATTTTAGTGCTGTGTGTTAGTTTTTATACAATGATCTTTTTTCTCTGAACAAAAAAGATTGCAATATGAAAATATACTCAGTCTAGCAAAACAGAGCTGTTGGGTTATTGTGTTGCAAGAGAGAGTAAATGAGAAATGTGCATTTCTGAAGCCCTTTGGTGACATTGAGATGAGATGGGAACTGCCCGAGAGGGAAGGCTGCTTCTCACTCCTCCTTGAGTCAAGAGGAGCACTCTCAAGTGCTCCCAGGAGAATTTGTACGGTGCTCTCCGAGGCCCTCTCCCTCTGTCTTGGATTGATTTGCACAAATCGTCTCTCTCCCCTACTCGGCCAGCCTCATGGGTGTGTGAGCTATGCAATCTCCCAGAGCTCCACACTCAGAAAAGCCTCAGGCTTACTTTAGTGCTCTGCTATCAAATATTAAAATTCTTAATAACTTTTAAATAAGGAGCCCCATATTTTCATTTTGCACAGGGCCTCACAAATCGTGTAGCTGGTCTCGCCTCCACTAAACAATGAGCATCTTGGGAGAGAAGAGCCTGTTTTCTTTTTCATCAAATCCCTAGTCCCAACCCAGTGCCTAACAGGCAAATCCCTGGAAAACAGTCGATATAGAGACTGGAACTATTTGAAGTCCATTATTTCACAGTTCCCAATTCTCCTTCTTCATAATCACATATCAAACCCACTGCAGACAAAGCCTGAGAAAAACAGGAAGAGTAAGCCAAGGAGGGGAAAGGGAGGCTCATGAACGCAACCAAGAATGAAGAGGACACCGTGTTCTTGTCTTCTCCGGGTTGGGATCCACACCTGGAATTCACCTGTGATGTGAGGAACATGACACGTGTTACACCCCCAGCCCGAGTGGCCGCAGCCCCGGTCCCAGCTGCACGAGGGAACTACCCATGGTTTTACTCCGGGCAAATTACTATTAACGCTATTTTTAAAACTCCCCAGAGATGTGATTTCACAACTTCTCTAGATAACACAGTGTAGCCATCCCATCATTCTTCATGATTTCCCTGGGCGGTAAGATTGTCACAGCTCTCCACTCCAACCGGACAGAAATGCAGAGAGAGAGCAGAGCTGGACGAAAGTGTGAGAGGGGGAAGGAAGACAGAAATGCCAACCGTCAGAGAGAAAACGGCCATCACGGATCTCGGCTTGTGGCTCACTTCAAGTTAAGGCTGTTACAATATCAGACTTCCAGTGAAGATTGTCCAGAAGCTGAGGGCTTCCACATCATTTTTTTTTAATTTCCAAAAAAAATCTAACAATATTTAAAGAAATTTCAACCAAAGAATGGCCATTTGGAGTCTTAGAAATTTGTCCGTTAAGTTCTATTTTCATGAGGACCAGGGATCAAAGTAAATCAATGACATTAATTTAAGGCAGGAAAGGGGGAAGAAATAGAAAATCGGGTGTGGGGGGCGAGGAGGGGATTGGAGAGGAAATGTTGCCCAGGGCAGCATTTTCTAATTTGCAGACTTGCACTCAGCCACCCCCCACCCACATGCTCACTCTGTTCCTAGCAGCATCTTCATCAATTAAGATTCTATGAGACTGGCAGGCTCCAAGATCAACGGTACCATCCACATATTCACTATTCCACTGGCACGGCAAACAATTCCGAATATTAAAAGTAAAGCAACACATTCTGCCATGTCTTTTGTATACAGACAGCTGAAGCTGTGTGAAAGTTTGGCACCAAAAGGCCAAGTACCATATTTTCAGCCACCCACACGCCAAATCCTATAATAACTACAGACTCTAGATGTGAAATTTTCAGACATTTGCAGCGAAGGAAAACTAATAGTCATGTTTCTTCATGTGCTTCCTTTCCTAACAGGGCAGTTTCTCAACTTTAAAACCTCATCGATGTAAGCTAAGGAGAACAAAGGGTGCTGCGTAGATATTTTCACCAGATGTCAAATGGTGCTTATTTATTTAAACAGAAAACTCCACTTTGTACATTTGGTTCATTTAGTGGTATGTGCTCTGTAACAAGTATTTTTTATGAGTAAAAAGCTGCCACCAGTGTGCTTAAGTTACAATAGGGCTTCGGGAAAGTCTGTTAGCTGAGACTAAATATTGCTCTTTTTGCTTTTGGTTGAAATGTAAATTCCACTCCCATCCTCCCTCTATAATAGGAGAAACAATATAGCTAACATCATACCAGGACTAGTTAGTAATCCTTCTTATGTAGTCAAATCTAGAACCAAAGATGTTCAGCCTCGTTGTTCTTTTGAAGGTAGATGCATAAGCTACAGAGTATTGATTTTTTCAAAGGTAATGACAGAAAACATATTAATTCCCTCCTGCATGATTAGCTGGGCTCCTGTGGCCTGAATGGGCCATAACAACCTAAAGGCTGAGAGTTGATATTGCCCACTCCGTAAGGGTAATAAAATAGTGGGCCTGAAAATCCATTGAGTTTTTGCAGATAAAGAGAATGTTAAATTGTTCTGTACAAGAGGGCCTTGATGTCTCTCATTCTGCTCAACGGAAAATGTGTTTTCAGGTCAGCTCTCTGTCAAGGAGTTCCTCCACCTATCAGAAATGAGATATCTGAGACAAGGTAAGAGACAGTTGGTCAGAGATGACAACTTGCTGAGATTAGAAAGACAAAATGCATTAGAGAAAAGCAAATACATGGGAACATATTCCCAGATTCTTGAGAGCATGGTGCAAAGTGCCAAGCCCCCTAGAAATACAATGGATAAAGAATGTGTTATAAAGAGAACTTTGAACAAGTAAAAGAGAATCTGAGTGTTCTCTGGTAGCTTAAAAGCCCCAATATAACAAGCAACCTCTCAGCACAGAGTGACTGCAGACAAAAATGGGAGTGGGAAGGGACTTACCAAAGGTCAACAGCACTTAGACAGTTTGATAAAGGGAACCCCGGCTGAACTTGGACACAGACCATTCACTCAGTTATATTTGGTGAAGAGTTTTCACCAGTTTCTTTCTTTCTTTCTTTCTTTTTTTTTTTTTTGAGACAGAGTCTCACTCTCTTGCCTGGGCTAGAGTGCGTGGCATCATCCTAGCTCACAGCAACCTCAGACTCCTGGGCTCAAGCAATCCTCCTGCCTCAGCCTCCCAAGTAGCTGGGACTACAGGCATGTGCTACCATGCCCTGCTAGTTTTTTTCTATATATTTTTAGTTGTCCGATTAATTTCTTTCTATTTTTAGTAGAGACAGGGTCTCGCTCTTGCTCGGGCTGGTTTCGAACTCCTGAGCTCAAACAATCCGCCCACCTTGGCCTCCCAGAGAGCTAGAATTACAGGCGTGAGCCGTCGCGCCCGGCCTCACCAGCTTCTTCATGAGGAGAAATTGGCAACACTGTGTGCCATTTATGATACACAGTACATAATTTTATCAATATAACTTTTCAGTAAAGTGTACACAGTCCTTATCCCATGTTGTGGTTCTTCCATACTTACCTTTTCTTTTTCACACCCAAGTTTAAACAATTCCTTAAACTTTATGTTATAGTTAGAAATCTAGAAGAAAAGGGGCCAAAATAACATTTTAGTGAAGATTTGGATATCTTTATTTATCAAATATCCATAGATGGATTTTCATGAAGTAGCTCCTCTTACAGAATGCTAATTTAACTTCCATTCCTATCAATATGATGGCTTATATTTCCTAAGAAAACCCACCACTACAAAACATCTGGCAATATGGATCTTTTTTTTTAACTCTTTTCAATAAATATCTGAGCTCACAAAAAAAAAGTAAACCAAAGTTCTGGGGGCCAAAAATAAAGAAGAAACTGAAAACTAGAGCAATGAGTCATCTCTGAACTTTTGAGTATATTGATAACATTTACTAGTCATCAAAATCAAGTGGTTTGTGTTTTAATAGCCAAATAAAGACAGGAGACAAGGCCTTGGACCTAAATGTGGGGCATTGAACAGGAGTCCCCCTATAAATCAGAGATTTTCGAAAACTACAACTTCAGAGAAAGAGTAAGGTAGAAAAAAAATCAATGCTCTAGCCCTTCATAATAATATTGTCGATTCCAGTCTGTATTCCAGGTTTAAAAACAAAACAAAACAAAATAAAAATCTGCTCTGATATTGGAGAACATGAAACTGTAGATCTGCATCATAGCCCAGAAACTACTAGGTTGAGATCCCAGCATAGAAAGTGGCACCTGACTGTAACACCCCCTAGGACACTGAAAAGACCCAAATGCAAAACTTCCTTGAAAGGACATGTCTTCAGGACAGTAAATCAGACCACACAGGATTCCCATATAAAAATCCCAGTGAAAATGAGCTCAACATCCAAAATTACAAAACTGCATGGAGAAACAAGTAACCGTAAGCAAAACTTATGAGAAACAAAAAAAAAATAGCAGAATTAGAACCCTGGGAATATCAAGAAATATAATGAATACAAAGTATAAATAAATATTGAAATTAAACATAAAATAAATGTAAGATCTTATCAAAAAAGATGAAAGACAAAAATTTATCTTGTCTATCTTCTATAAGATTTTTAAAAAATAATATAAAACTTCAGATATAGTCATAAATAATTTAAAACTCAGAAGATGTTTTAAAGAGCAAGGAAGACATGGTTAAAGAGAGGGTTAGAAAACTAGAAGAAAAATGGAAAGGAAACAGGAGGGTGCTCAGAAAGAAAGTGAAAAGGGAAACATGAAAAAGGCTGGAAAAATGGACGGGGTATGTTATGGTCCAACCTTTGAACGAGGAGTCTCTAGGGGAGAAAATAAAGAGATGCTGAGTGAGAATTTTCCAGAACTGAAAGATGCTGATTTTCAGATTTAGGAATATCAAAGGGAACAAAGAGAACAAAAGAAAAGAATTTACACCCACATATTTTTCTGGATTTTGAAAGCAACCAGAGACTACAGACAGATTTCCTACAAGAAATGACAAATTAGATTGGCAGGAAATTTCTCATCAGCAGCAATTGCTGCCAGAAGACAGTGAAATAATAACTTTTTAAAGCCAAGAGAAAATAATTTTTAATCTATATCTTTATACCCAGCTATCTTTCAAGAACTAAAACAAAGACATCCTAGACAAGCACACTGGAAGAGTTTACCTTTAACAGATCAACAGTCCAAAATTAAAGAAATGCCTAAAAGATGTATTCAGGAAGAAAAGAATTGAATCCAGAAGCAAGAAATGCATTGCAACAACATATGATAAGCAAAATAATTGATTAATATGAGGTCAAAGTTAAGAAAACATTGCATAAAACAATATCGATAATAATGATAACTAATTCTAGTAGCTAGAACTAAAAGTCACCATGCTCATCTGAAAGGGAAATGACCTGGAGGATCCCACATGAGAAGATTTTATAGGTCAGGCCTGGAAATGGGGCATAGCATTTCCACGGACATGGAAATTGTTTAGAACGAAGTATAAATCTATCTGCAGGAGTGCCTAGAGAAAAGCAAATACCCAGGATGAATTGGGAACAGGTTTGTTAATTGTTAACCAGACTCTGTCACACCTGCCCTCTATTTTTCTAATAACCTTTTTAAATAATAGCTTTACTGAGGAATAATTCATAGATTATAAAATTCACCTTTTTACCAATGATTTTCGATATTTCACAGAGTTGTGCAACTGTCACCGCTCTCTAATTTTAGAACATTTTCATCACCTCCAAAATAATCCCCACACCTATTAGAATTTCCCTTTTCCCTCTGTCCCCAGCCCCTAGCAAGCACTAATCTATTTTCCCTCTCTATGGATTTGTCTATTCCAAATATTTCATATAATTACATATAAACCTAATTTAATGCAATATGTACTTTTTCTGTCTGGCTTTTTTCACTTACCATGATATTTTCAGGGTTCATCTATATTGTCGCATGTATCAGTACTTCATTTCTTTTCATAGCCAAATAATATTCCATTGAATGGATGGACCATATTTGTGTATCCATGTGTAAGTTAATGGACATTTGAGTTGTTTCTCTGTTTTTGCTATCATGAATAATGCTGCTATGAACATTCATGTACAAGTTTTTGTTTGAACACCTGTTTTCTGTTCTCTTTGGTATATACTTAGGAGTGGAATTGCCGGGTCATGTTGTAACTCTGCATAATATTTTGAAGAACTGCCAAACCAGTTTCCAAAGTGGCTGCAACATTTTACATTACCACCAGCAATGTATGAAGTACCAATTTCTCAAAGTCGACATTTTGCTAACATTTGTTGTTGTCTATCTTATTTTAGCCATCCTTGTGGGTGTGAAGTAGCATCTCCTTGTGGATTTTATTATCTTTCTGTAATGACTAATGATATAAAGCATCTTTTCATGTGCTTAGCAAATATTTGCCTATCTTCTTTGGAGAAATGTCTACTCAAATTGTTTGCCCATTCTTAAATTGGATTTTTTGTCTTTTTATTGTTGATTTATAAAAGTTTTTTGTATATTCTGGATACAAGTCCTCTATCAAATGTATTACTGGAAAATATTTTCTCCATTTTGTGGATTATCTTTTCATTTTTTGGATGATATTCTTTGAAGCATAAAATTTTTTATTTTATTTTATTTTATTTTTTTTTTGAAACAGAGTATCACTCTGTTGCCTGGGTTAGAGTGCCGTGGCTTCAGCTTAGCTCACAGCAACCTCAAACCCCTGGGCTCAAGCGATCCTCCTACCTCAGCCTCCCAAGTAGCAGGGACTATAGGCACGCATCACCATGCCCAGCTAATTTTTTCTATACATTTTTAGTTGTCCGATTAATTTCTTTCTATTTTAGTAGAGAAGGGGTCTCGCTCTTGCTCAGGCTGGTTTCAAACTCCTGAGCTCAAACAATCCGCCCGCCTCGGCCTCCCAGAGTGCTAGGATTACAGGAAAATTTTTTATTTCTGAAATCCAATTTATCTTTTTTCTCTTGCTGTATGTGCTTTTACTGTCATATCTAAGAAACCATTGACTAACCAAGTTCATAAAGACTTAATTCTATGTTTTCCTCTAAGACTTTCATAGTCTTAGCTTTTATATTTAAGTCTATGATTCCTTTTGAGTCAACTTTTGTATTAATATGTGATGTGAGGCAAGGGTCTAACAACCCTTTTACTCTTCAGGGGTCTAACGATATTTTATTCTTCTTCTCACATGTAGAACACATTTATTGCCTCCTCAAGGGGGGATAAATTCAGTCCTATTTGATAACTGTATTCATTTCTAATTTTAAGGCAATCTGTAGTCCTCTCAATCAAATGTTGCTATAGTTCCTCAAGGTCCTGTGACCTATGAAAAAGAACACACGAGTTATCTACACTGACAACATGCAAAATGTAACAGTGGAGTTGGGTCAGGATAACTGCAATGAAAACCTCAGAAAGGAGAAGAATGAGTGGCACCCAGCAATCACTGGTCCTGAATTCCTGCTGGGGAGTCCTTGTGAAAGTCTTATACTCTGAGGTAAGTGGTGGAGGAGAATGGAAGTTCTTTAATCAGGGGGCATTGTTTCCTGTGCTCTCAGAGGAATTCCCTTGGGAGTTGTTTTCCTTGAACCCTGAACTCCTCCCTCTGAAAAGTTCTTCCATGACTATTGTTCTTCATAGATCTGAAGTGAGCATTGGGAAATAT
Source organism: Avahi laniger (assembly GCA_963575035.1). NCBI lineage: Eukaryota > Metazoa > Chordata > Mammalia > Primates > Indriidae > Avahi > Avahi laniger. The sequence goes on from CAUYSK010026269.1 coordinate 71,801, forward strand.
TCCCTGCTTGGAAGTCACACAGTTTTCACAATGAAGAATATGATTTTAATGGATAAAATGATAAGCCTTTACCGCAAGATATTTTAAAAGAACTAAATAAATGTAGCATATTCATAAACTAAAAAGCTTAACATAATATAGATGTCAAATCTTCCTAGATTGCCTAAATTGATATGTAGATTCAATGTAATCCCAATCAAAATCCCAACACAATTTCATGTGCATGTGTATAACTGAAATTTGATAAGGCAATTGTAAAATTTTTATGAAAGATTAAAGGACCAAAAAACTCCTGAAAAAGAACAACAAGGAAGGAGTATTTCCCTTACTGGGTATCAAAACTTATAAAAAATATTAATAATGTGGTTTTAATGAACAGATATAAGGGATAAACAAAATTGATTAATAGAATAGAATAGAAAATCTACTAGAAAAAATATATATATGGTATAGAGCTGGCTTTGCAGATTAGTGGGGAATAGAATTTCAATAAATAGTTTTGAGATATTGGCTATTCATTCTGAAAAAAACAAAAATAAATTGCTACTTTATACCATATCAAAAAGAAGGATGGGCATGAATTTTAGGTAGATTAATCCAAATGTGAAAAGCAAAATGATAAAACTTTGTGGAAACCACTTAGGAGAATATTTTTATTATCTGATGTAGGGAATTACTTCTTATGTCACATAAAACAAAATATATAATAAAAAAATTTATAAATTCAACTTCACTAAATTTAGTAACTTTTGTATTTAAAACTCCTGAATATCAATAAGTAAAAGCCAAACAATCCAACAGAAAAATAGGCACAAGATTTGAAGAGACACATTAGTATAGTAACTGACTGGCTAACAAATACATAAAAAAGATGTTCAAACTCTTTAAAGATGGGGTAAATACAAATGGAAACTCCAGTGAAATGTTATTTTATACTCACAAGACTGGCAAAAGTTTCAAAGTCTGATGATATCAAGTTAATGAGGATATGGGAGTTTGAATTAGTACAACTGCTCTGGAAAACACTTTGACATTGTCTAATAAAATTAAAGATTAGTATATTCCATTACCTGTAGATTCCTCTCTTATTTTTGTACTTTAGAAAAATTCTCGTGCACAAATACAAGGATGTTCACAGAAGCATCATACTAGAAAAAAACAAAAACAAAACAGAAGTAGAAGTAACCCAAAAGATCATCAAAAGTAGAATGAATAAATCAATTGTGATATATATAGTCATCCTTCAGCATCTGTTGGGGATTGGTTCCAGGACCTCCCCCGATGAATACCAAAATCCATGGATGCTCAAGTCCCTTATATAAAATGACATAGTATTCACATATAACCTACGCACATCCTCCCATGTACTTTAAATCTGTGGTCCCCAAACCTGGGGCCAGTCCCCAGGCCAGTCCACTGCCTATTAGGGACTGGCCGCAGAGCTCCACCGTCTCTCCCCGCCCCAACTCCCATCCCTGGAAAAATTGTTTTCCATGAAACCGCTCCCTGATACCAAAAAGATTGGGGATCGCTACTTTAAATCACCTCATTTATTACTTATAACACCTAATAGCACACCTTCACATCACTTCATTCACGTGGATTCAACCACCACTTGTGAGATCAAGTACTATTGATACTAATACATCAGTTTCACTCTTTATGTTTGAAGAGTTTTATGATTTTAACCAGCATATATCTTTGTGTTCATTGCTCAATACTAATTTTGCCAGAAACACTGTGAATCTTCTGGCTTCTCAGTTTTAGATCATTTACAAAATTGGAAGGAGGCAGGGAGTTGTAGCAGACTCATCCATAGTGAGCTACTGCAAACTGTGCTCTTGGTAGTCCTTCTTTATATCCTTAGCCTCAAACATTTTACAGTTAAAAACTCTCACAAATGAAGGTTAATGGCAGATATGGAGAGATAAGACCCAGGGAAAGCATAACAATAAGTTTGAATGTGAGAAAGAAACTGCTGACATTTCTTTAGCAATCTGTCAACAAAAATATTGAAAGAGGGCTAGTAATGATGGATTGCATCAAACCATTTTTTGCTCTAAGTCAAAGTCCAATTTACATGTTCCAGTCTAAGGGTGGTTCTGGTGTTAGAGGTTGGACAAAATTCTTCCATAAATGATCCTCTTCTTTTCCAGAATTTTCCATGATGAAATAATCTTCTTGCCCATTGATATCTCACTTTCAAGGTGACAACACCGAGAGCGGGTGGCCCGGTGCAGTGGTAGTGCACAGGCTTTGCAGCCACCAGGTGGTGACAGTCTCACTCCTCCATGAACATCTGTGTGGCTTTGGGAAATTGGTGGCATCTCCGTTGGCCTCAGTTTTCTAACTTCAAAATAGCAGAGGTTATCACAGGGCTGTTCTTAGGGTTAAATGAGTCAACATACAAAATGCCCAGAACATAGTAAGTGCTCCAGAAAAGTTAGTTGCCTTCCCCAGCCATTCTCTTTGCATGGACAAATGAGATCCTCTATCCCAATGTTTTGAATATCTGCTTAGAACTGGCCAAAGGATAGAATCGGAGATTATTAAAGAAGGGTAACTATCAGAGCAAGGACACCTAGATGCCTATTCTTACTGCTTATGATTATTCTACACTTTCAGAAATGCTTCATGAAAATAGAGCAGTTTTCTGTTGAATGAGCCTTACATTACAAGCAACTTTATATTTACCTTAAAATTCTTGTGAGAAGCTAGAAATTAAGTCTGAGCATGGCTGAGACCATAACTAAATGAATAAAACAAAACTACTAGAAACAAATGTGAAATACCAGAGATTAAGGGACTTCATTTGATTTTTACCTACACAATTTTTAAAAACACTTTAAGGATATTGGGATTCTTTTTTAAAATTTTTATGTTGTTAAATATAGATAATATTTTGACAAACTGAGAAACAAAAAACTATTTTTAGCTTGGTTTCAAGAGGCTTCATCATAATCCGCTGGTGTTTATTAGCATTTCCTGAGTGCATGGCTTTGCACTTTCCTTTGCAGAATATTAAATAACACGAAAATATCAATTCTTGCCCTCTGAGAGTTTACATTCTAGGATATCTCAGTCATTTGGGAGAAAATAATTCTTTCATTTTGAAAACAGTAGGCAGATGGTTTAATCCACTGGGTTTAGTTTCAAACAAACAAACAAAAACATTTTTGAGGTGTAGAAAAACTAAAGGAAACAGATAAAAACATGTCAAGAGTTTTACATATAATTTGGCTCTATGGAAACATTCAACATTAAGTGTTAAATATGCATAATATTCACACATTTATTCTAAATCTCCAGTTTAACATTCTTCTCCAGTTTCCAAAAGGTCCATTGAATTCAACAAGTGTATTTTTCCAATATCTACAATGTGCCTGGTTGCTACACAGAAATTCTGTCACTGGTTTGCTTAATGCTTACTGAGCACCCAGCATGTGTCTGACCAAATTCTAAGTCCGGGAACAAGAAGCTTGAACAATACAAACTTCCTGTCTATTCATTTAATAATAGTGGTGTTAAGCTGTTTTCTGAATATTATAACATGAATAAAGAAAGACGCAAGGAGCCTTGAAATGTGTTTCGTCCAACATTTTCACTCGGCCTTGGAAACTACGGAGGCAAGGTCAGAATGCGTGCCATACGCGTAGGAAAGACTGCTCTGTGTGTGCTGTCCTTATCTGAAGGCAGCTGTGAGCCAGAGACGGAGGTCCTCTCACAACATGCCACACAAAGCTGCAATTCCTAAGCATGAAGAAACCTCACAGAAGTTAGAATCTGAGCTTAAACAATGTTTGCTACACTTAAAAATAATGACAATAAATACTAAGTGCAATAAAATAACAACGGAGAATGCCCTTTGAAAGATTGACCCAAAAGCAGTGGAGAGAAGAGAGAGAAGAACTTCCTAACAAGCCCCCATCTCTTCTTTTGCTCGTCTGTGGTCAAGTTTACCCACAGCAGTCAGAGAGAACTTTTGAAAATGTAAATCCCTTGATGTCTCCTGCCTGCATAATACCTCCAAGGTTTCCCGTCCTGCCACAATAAAATCACTCACACAAGTCACCTTCTGCTCCTGGAGCTCAGACACGGCCCAGCTCCTCATCCTGAGGCTCCTTGAGAGGCTGAGCACCTTCTTACTCAGGACCTATCTGCATCCTGCCCCCTCCTCTCTCTAGAATGTTCTCTCCCTTCCCCTAGGTTTGCCAGAATTGTAAAATTGACTTACAGATCTCAGCTTAAATGTTGATTCCTGAGGGAAACTTTCTCTCCCCAAACTAGATTAAGTCCCCCTTTTATATACCCCCAAAGAGCTGGACTTGGTCCTTCATAGCATTTTTCACCATTGTGATTAAATAATTATTTTTTTAATGCCTTTTTTGTCTGCTAAATTGTGAGGCCCATAAAAACCAGGGCCAGGCTCACTCTACAGACTGGATCTGTGTTTTGCCATTTTTAGAACTATCTCCCCATCACTGAGCATGGTGCCTGGCACATAACAATAGTGTTCAATGTCTGCATAAGTCAGTAAATGAATGACAAACGAATAAATGGATTGATGTCCCATGTTTAGTCAGAAATGGATTGAAGGGACTCATTACGGTCCTGTTCTCCAGCTGGACCTATCACTGACCAGGATCCCAGAGCAGGAGCCGATCACAATCCCGAAAGATACAATCCCAAAATGCCATGATCCCAAATGTTGAAATTCCAAAAATCTAAAGTCCAAATCCCTAAAGTCTGAAATCATGAAGATCACAATTCCAAAAGATCAAAATCCCAAAGATATAGTTCTGGAAAAAATAATTTTAAAATTCTTTAGAAGATATTTATTTACATTTTAAAAAAGAATTTACTTGAGAAACACATAAAAACACGACAGACCACTTTCATAGACCACTTTACACAGTGAAATAGACAATAATAACACAATATTTTTGCAAACATAAGCACTCAGGTACACTAACAACAGTTGCACAGGTATAACAATTATGAGCAAATGAATGATATTCACAAAGAAATAGGTCAAAAAGCAAAATGTATATAGGCATATCACTATGGTTGGTGATTGTGTGCACCCAGTTTTGTAACTGTGGTTGTCTGAAATACTGTGATGGGCAACCTAAGTCTTTTGATGAGATTGATCAAAAACTACAGTGAGTCACCACCGCCTATGCAGTTGCCCAAAGAGCCAAGATCTTGAGAAATTTTATTTTTCACAAATGCAAATGTACAAAAAGGACATCTCTTCATTTATTGAGAAATTTTTGATGTTTTATGTACATGCACAATGCTTACAAACAAAGTCATCTTTGTGGTAATAGATTTTCATGGAGTCAAATTTGTAACAAAATGCATAAGATCAATTAGAACTTTTTAAAAGTCTGTACACAATGTATACCCCAGTATTGAAAGTGATGCAAAGATAAAATATGCAGTATAGTGAATTGTAAAAATAATGCTGATGATTTAAAATAGTAAGAGAAAAAAATTAAAATCTTTAAAAATCTAAAAGGAAAATTTAACATATGAAAAGTGTATTACAGTAATAGATTATGGATAATTGAAGGGAGATAGTCCATAAGAGCTGGCCGACTTTCATGATCATTTATTACATTTTGAAGTCTTGCATTATGAGGAATAGCTGCTTGTTTTCTTTTAGAGTATGGCTCCCCTTGGAGAATATGTTCACATGCATTTTCCACATGGCATTGCTCTTTTTGAAATCCTATAATTCGCTATGCATTGATGTGAGCATTCCTTATTAAATCTTCCCATTGTGTGCCGTGCTTCTGTGTTATTTTGGGTATGTGGAAATTCCATTCCCCATGTACTCATATCCAGGCCACAAATTCAGCAAAAACAGTACTGGTGATCAAACAGCAACACCATTGTGTAAGTGCCTTCTTATCCTACCTCTCACATGATTACTTTTGAACCTGTCAGTAGCTTCACTGGTTTCTTCAGGCAAATGTGGCTTTAATTCATTAAAAGCTCCTGGAATTTCATCAGCTTGAAGAAATGGCAATGTAGACCAAGGATGCATTTTTAAACTGAATTATTTTATCAAGTAACCAATTCACTTATTTGAATTTTCCTCCAAATGCAAATAAAGACAATAACAAGGTACAGCTATCCTGTCTACAACCAAAAATACACTAATCCCTTCCCTAGAATTCAACTTTCAGGATTTCAACATTCGGGATTTTAACTTTTCCAGATTGTGATTTTCTGGATTTTAGATGTTAGTAGGATTATGGCATTCAAATTGTGTCTTTTGGGATTATGATCCAAATCCTCCCAGAAAAATTCATTTGAATGGCTTTGTAGTCAAAGTAGACTTTTCATCACCAAGTGTGAATTGAGGACACCTTTGTAATCCTGTTACTTAGCATGTTGCCCGGTACGTAATAAGGGTTTTGTAAATGTTGGATGGATGAAGGATGGATGATGGATGGATGAATGAAAGAAACCAAATCTGATAATTAGGTTTGTCTACAGTTAAATTTGTCCTTTTGAATAAGCATAATCATCACCCTCATCAAATCAGCTAAACAAATTTGCACAGCTTTAAAAAAGTGTTGGGAGATTAAAGGATAGAGAAAATAAAAGGAAAAAAACTTGTTCTCCCAGAGCTCTTAAAGTTGTGTTATCTGTAATATGCATTTGGCACATGTATATTGAACTGCTAGTTAACCTACATGTGTGCAGCTTATCACCCCAACCACATTATACTCTTCTTAAGATCTAAGAACATAACTTGTTCCCTGTATCTTCCTCTCGACTTCCACTTTTACAGCAGCTGGTACAGCACCTAGCATATAAGAGGTACTCAGTAAACATGGAACGTAGTATGACCCGGTGCTGCTTTATTCAGTTGAAAGCTGAATGGCCAAGTTATTCTCATGTGCTGTAGATAAGTGCTAGATTCATCTCCCTGAGCCTTACTCAGCCTTTATCCTGAGCTTCCAGTCTCTGATTGCCAGAATGATGCTGCTATCTCGGTTGCAAACACTGGGCATAAAGATGGATAAAGAAAAGATGAAAGTTGTCAATTCAGAACTCAAGTTACTAAATTTCCAAATTGCAATAGCAACTGTGACAATAGTTAAACGAAGTTAAAAATGATCGTTGTTAGTTGTGATTAGAATAATTATGATTCAATAATTTAGTTTGTTCTAATAATCCAGAAAAAAGATTAAAATGCAATTTCTGAAAGAAAAGACATCTGAGAGGTTCGTGTATTTGTGATAAGTTGCTAAAATTCAACAGAATAAAAGAGCATGTTATCAAGTTTATAAATGATATCTTGCTAGTTGTAAAATGTCTTATAGAAAAAAATTAAATCATCAGATCCCATCAAAACCAAATAACTGCTGGGAAAAAAAATACAAGTAATAAAGAAAGGGAGAGGGAAGGAAGGAAGAAATGAAGGAAGGAAGGAAAGAGAGAGGGAGAGAGGGAAGTGCTAAATCAAGAAGACTGTGTGAGATTCTCAGATTTTGCCAGGCCTTGGCCTTGTTGCTCTGCTGACCTCTCAGCACTGAGCAGAGTGTCACCTGCAGGTTGGGTATGTGAGCCCACCCTGCACAACTGTACAAAGCTGGATTAGCCAGTGGACTAAGCTCCCTGTACCTAGGCATGAGACACAGCACCCCATCAGGAAAGATTATTGAGCATGCACCCCCTGGGCACATACCTTTATTTATAGGTAAACTAGGCACAAGTTATACTGTAGTAATACATACATCATGAAACATACATACAAGTATAATATTTTAAAGAATTAAAAAAAAATCTAAACAGCAGCTCTAGTACTTCCCTTCTTCACTCCAGTGAATCGCTGCACACACTCCTTGGGACAAATGTTCCCAGCTAGGAGACCTCTGGTCAAAGTTCCCCTTGGAAGCATCAGTTGTGTTTTTCTCATCTGCATGACTGTGCTTCCATCTTGGCTTCTTGATTTGCTCTCAGGCTCCCTCTTTCTACCTGCCCACTCTCTTCTGAACACCAGCCCACTCATCTGGGCTCCTAAAACTCTGATTTTGTGTTTCAGATCCCTTCCTCCTGGGAGCATGGACCCTGCTCTTAAACCTCAGTCACTGATCAGGGCCTTGATCTGCAAACATACAGAACACCTGCAACCACGGAGGTGCCACTCACCTGGCTCGAGCATTGGCTCTACCTGGAAATTTGTACTGTTGTGTCACATCCTCCAGGGTGCTCAGCTATTACAGTGCTGCTCCTCAGAAAGAAAGATGAGCGTTCTTCAAAGAAAGCACCATCCAGTGTTATTCACACTGACAATAGGCACCTCGTTTCTCTACCCCCCAAGTCACATAATATACAAGCAGGGATATGTCAGTCTGACAGACTATAGCAGCATAAATCACAGTGCTTATTATAATACGCTTTTAATATATCTTTGGTGTTGGTTGTATTGACTTTCTTATTAATCATTAGCATACTAATTAAATAAAAATTCATTTATTACCACATTTTAAGTTAGATTGGCTTTTTCCTCCTTCTGCCATCTGGTGTGACCTCTTCCACTGCAGTCTCTTTCAGACACATAATCCAAGGGTTATAAAACTCTCCGAAAATGTGATAACCAACACCACAGCTAAACAAATGCCTTCAAAGGACAAGAGAATCATTTTGTGGAGCTTCCTAAAGTTTCAGTCTGCTGTGAGTCAGATATCAACAATTAGACCAATCTGTAATGTTCATCATTCCCAAAGCCACAGTGTGACTTTGATTCTCTAAAACCAGCAGTGAGATGCTCAGAGTTCTGGCCTCAGCTCCTCTTCTCACTCTAAGATCCTGTTATTCTTGAAACACATAGCTGACTAAGTTAACTAATTATCAAACCAGAAAATGTAATCAGCATATTTAAGGTAATCTTGTGCCAAAAGTACTATGTGCAGGGGTTATGAAGTATGTTTAAATTTAGTTATCTATAGAAAATACTGCAATAAAGAAATACAGAAAAAGCAGAAATAAAATCATGCACAGAGACACATAACACACACAAAAGGAGCAACTGCAATACAGTTCTAAAACTAAAATCAAAATACAAAGTATCCAAAACAGGATAACTATTCACTAAATGGACAAAAAGGAATGTTGACAATGAGAGTATAATCATGTTTAAAAATTGCTTTATATTTCACCTTATAAACCTAAAAACCATAAGGAAAAATCCAGGGATAGATAAAAGCACGACATGAAAAGTGAAAATGAAACAGGAACATTCACCAACACAGCCTTGTTTCAACAATGAGTATTTCATTATTAGAGAATATTAGTGAAACATAAACACTTCCAGTTTTATTATTATATTTTTCAGTTCTAGAATTTCTAGTTCATTCTCCTTCAAACATGCAATATAACTTTTTAGGTTTCAATTTCTTGAGGAAAGGTTTAAGTCTGAGTTCTATCTCCATAAGCATAATAAACATAGTTTATGTTGGTCTGTCTCTGGTAGTTCCACTATCCAGATGACCTGTGGATCTGTTTCTGTGGTCTATCATTAACAGTGGTTCTCATTCATGTTTTCTTATCCTCTTGTGTGCCTGGTTATCTTTGTGTAATGGACATCACAGTTGGGGAAAAAACTTTATAGTAATAATTTGAAGCTAAGGATGATCTTTATCTTCCTCCAAGGGAGGATTTTCATTTGTTTCTGCCAGGAGCCCAGCACTAGCAATCTAAGATCCATCTGATCAACTTCAGAACTTGAAGTTTCGGGGCCCTGGATGGTTGGAGGCTGGCTGGGATCCCTGCCGTAGTTGGTTTCTGTCTGGCTTACTCTCCCTCTTAGGGTGCAGCCCTTTGGTGCCCCATCCTCAATCTGGGTGTTCCTGTGGACCTGTGCCCCTCGTGATCACCGGTCTCCAGCTTTGATTTCCCCTGCCCTGTGAGGCTGTCACAAGCGTGGCTTGGTCTCTCAGCTACCTGTCCTGGGTTGGCAAATGCTCCTCCAAGCCAAATTCATCCCCAATACCAGACTCGTGTTTCTGGATCTCTGTCTTCTTCCAGGTCATGTCAAGGTAATTCTTTACTATCTTATCAGTTCTTAGATGTTTTTTGAAAGATTTTTAAATATTTTGTTTGGATTTTTCAGTCAATTTCAGTAAAAATGCTGATGCAAATTCTCTAGTCCCCTTCTGACTTTTTAGGGCAGAAATCTAGCCATACTTCAAGCTTAAATACCTGCTGACAATGGAATGGGATAGCAAGCAGTCAGCATACAGCATTGTTCTTTTAAAGTTTTCTACTGCTGCGGTCCCCAACCCTTGGGCCTCGGCCCAGTATTGGTCCGTGGCCTGTTGGGAACTGGGTTGCACATCAGCACCTGAGCTCCACTCCCCCACCCACACAGAAAAATTGCCAGGCCGCACAGCAGGAGGCGAGCAGTGGGTGAGCCAGTGAAACTTCATCTGTATTTACAGCCACTCCCCATCACTTGCATCGCCGCCTGAGCTTTGCCTGCCCCTCGCTCCCACCAGTCCATGGAAAAATTGTCTTCCATGAAACCAGCCCCTTGTGCCAAAAAATTTAGGGACTGCTGTTCTATTGAACAACTAATATATGTCACAACTTTATCCACTTATATGTAATTCCAAAAGAAATTATTCATACAAATTTTAAGATGGATTTCATTCAAATTTGTATTAAAGGCATAAATAAATAAACATCTATATAATGAATCTATCATTCACACAACAACTATTTATTGAGCATCTACTATGACCCAGTTACATTTTAGGTGCTTGGAATACAGGAATGAAGGAAACAAAAATATTCCCTTCCCTTACAGTGCTTATAGTCTAGTATTAATGTATAGACAAAAATTAAACATATAAAAAGGTAAAGTATATGATATATATTAGTATATAGTATATTAGAAGGTAGTAAGTGTTATAGAAAACAGTATAGCTGAGTAAAATATCATGAGAGTCAGGAGGGACAGAAGGTTTACAATTTTTTTTTTTTTTTTTAAGACAGAGTCTTGCTTTTGTTGCCTGGGTTAGAGTGAGTATCGTGGTGTCATTCTAGCTCACAGCAACCTCAAACTCCTGGGCTCAAGCGATCCTCCTGTCTCAGCCTCCCAAGTAGCTGGGACTGCAGGCGAGAGCCACCACGCCTAACTAATTTTTTATTTCTATTTTTAGTTGACTTGCTAATTGTTTCTATTTTTAGTAGAGACGGAGTCTCACTGTTGCTCAGGCTGGTCTCGAACTCCTGAGCTCAAACGATCCACTGCCTGGGCCTCCCGGAGTGCTAGGATTACAGGCGTGAGCCTCGGCGCCCGGCTACAATTTTCCATAGAGTGGCGAGAGTAGGCTTCACTGAAGGATGAAATGTGAGTGGACTTAAAGGTGGAGAAGGAGTTATCCATGTGGATATCTGGGGGCAGAAGGAACAGCCGGTGGACAGACCCTAAGTGTGATTCTGTCCCTCCTGACCATGGAACATCCAGGAAGCCATATGGCTGGAGCAGACTGAGAGAGGATAAGGAGGAAAGGATGAGTTACGAGAGATAAGGGGTGGGGGCAGGTCCTATGCAGCCTTGAAGGCTGTTGTAAGAACTTCAGCTTTCACTCTGAGTACAGTGGAAAGCATTGTCCTGAACAAAGGAGGGACTTGATCATTTTGGCTGCGGTGTCGAGGATAGGTGGAAGGAAAAACCGGACACCAGGCAGGAGCCCACTGCAGTAACACGGATTACACAGTCTCAGTGTACTTTAGATGTATTTTCAAGGCAGAATCAATGACACAATGACACGATGTCAATGAAATTTTGACAGATTAGATTGTGATTTCATAAATCTGCCAATCACTGGAATTATTGCTGGAGACGTGTGTCTCCTTCACTGTGAGTGAACTCAGCAAAACGCTTTCTACAAAATGCCTTCAGCCACTGGGATGGTGAAGGGTCTCAGGATTCGTTATTTAAGGCTGACTGTGGCTTGCGAGACTCTTGCCCGCACTGAGCATCCCTTCCTGCAATGCCGTTTGACCCTTTCGAGCACATTTTATAGATATGATGAATGTTCTCATCTTAGCATCAGTGAATTAACCTAGAACTTTAGGTTCCTTTCTTATAATTGTATTATAAACCTTGCACTCAACAATGTAACTCCGTTACTCTGACTAGCAGGCATGTGCTCTGTGGGTCCTTGTGTCGTCTTTTCTGAAGAGGAGGGCTCTGCCCCTTAGTTGCTGTGGGACCTTTGAGACTTGGCTGTTCATCATATCTGTTTCCTCTTCTTCCTGGAACTACCTAAGTACCAGGCTCCCTTGAAATTAGGTGTGGCCCTGTGACTGAGTCATTGTCCATGAAATGTGAGCGAAAATGATGTATGTCACCCCTGGACACAGCAGTTAGGAACAACCACTACTTCCCGTTCTCTCTCTCTCTCTCTCTCTCTCCCCCCCACCGCCCCCGACCTCAGCTGCCAGCCAGGTGCAGAGATGCCAGTCCTCTCCAGAGGAGGACTCTGGGGCCCCAAGGATGCAGAGCCACTAGCTGAACAGAGCCTGTGTCTCCAGTGACTGTGTGGTCATCTTCCAGACCCTCACTGGATTGAGTGAGAAATAAACCCCGGTTGTGTTAGGGTAACATAGATATTGAAGTTATTAAGAACAGTTAGTTTACCCTGTCGTATAAACCTCCTAATATGTTCCTTCCTCATCTGAAAATTTGTGAAAATAACAGAACCTACCCCATAGGGTTGAGGTTAGGATTAAATGAGATAACAAATATGCAGTGCTTGGCACAATGCTTGGCACAGAGTACAGCTACATAAGAGATGGCTGTTTGATAATCACCATCATCATCAGGATCTCTTCCCCATAGTTGAGATGAAATAGTCTCTATGTTCCTAAAAATATCCCAGGGTTCAGAAAACAACTTCTTGGCCTTGCTCAGTGGTCAGGATACAGCTAAGCCCCAACATGTGACCCATGTAGTCTGATGGCAAAGCTAATGAGACACGGACAAATTTTTTCTGGCTCAGAACAGTTTTCACTGAATAAAGTTAGACTTAGTTTTTGCAGAAGCAAGGTCTTGCTATGTTGCCCAGTCTGGTCTCAAACTCCTGGCCTCAAGCAATCCTCCCTCCTTGGCCTCCCAAAGTGCTAGGATGATAGGTATGAGCCACCATGCCTGGCCAAGGTTACACTTTCAATGCCTATAATTTACTGAATAATTAAACTCATTATTTTCAGTTGTTCTTGGGTATGCAAATGGAGAAAATCTTCTTAGCGATACCATCTGATATAACTTATTTGCTATAAATCACATGTGTAGCAAAAAACTCTTTACACACCATGCACATACTCCATAAATGCTTGTTGATCGACTAAGTGATATTTCTTTTTGTCTCAAGTTTTCTAATGGTTTCCTAAAATTTATGCTTACCAGCTGCTTTTTTCAATGAAACATTATTTGTCACTGCAATTAATATCAACATACTGTATCTGTTTTTCCACCTCGGTTTCTCTACTCATCATGAGGTAGCAAGCTTGAATTCACAACAGCACAGACTGCAGCACTGATAAGTAGATTTAGATAATTCAGACATGTAAGCCAACTTCAAAAGCAAATTTAGGTTGATCATCAAATATAACTTAATAAATTATAGTTTCTTCCTGAGGAAAAATATCATTTAAAGCAAATTTTGAGAGGAAAAAAATGTATAAAAACCCAAGCCCCAAACAGAAACAAGCAGCCTTCTAACACACTCTCCAAAAAGTCTCCAAGATTTTCTCAACTACAGAATATTACTTTGCATTTATCACGTCTTCTCTTTATCACGCTATCCAACGTATCCGAGTGTACACTGGAACATCCTGGTTTGTGTTGAAGCCACACCAAATATCAAGAATCGCAAGCTTGCTTTGCATTTAGCTAACTACTTAAATCTGTAGCTTAATAAAAAATCATGTTTTATTTTCCTATGTCTTTTTCTAAAAGTAAATTAAGGTGATTTATAAACACATATACAAAAAGTACTTATATAATCTTGCTGAAGAAGTTAAGACATTTAAACCAATAAGAAACTTGACTGTTTGCATCAAGAAATTCCTGAAAACCAATTTATCTGAATAAGCAGTTTGCTCATCTGGCCAAATAACTTTCCTACCAACACTAAATTTGCTCACCTGGGCCAAGAGATTGATTTTTAAGCAAATAGTTCAAGTATCAAGATTCACTTTAAGACTTTGCAGTATCCACCAAGACTAAATTATTATGCCACAAATTTTGCCCAGTTCCAGTCTGTTCCACTTTGAAATATCTATCTTAATATACTTGAATCTAGTTACCAATACTTTATAAATTTCTCCCTGTCCCTTCACCTCGCTTCTAAGAAACTACTATTGTCCTTTATTGCAGTAAGTATAATAAACTTAGTTTTGCTTGATCAACAGTTTATGCCAGTGGTCAGAAGCCAATAATCTAGTAAGAAATAAAATACAGAACATCCCATTTTCCCCTTAAACTCAAAAGGAAATTTCTCTAAAAATCTCTAAAAGGATTAATATAGTGCTACAAAACCAACTTTTAAAAATTACTTATAGGCCGGGTGCGGTGACTCACGTCTGTAATCCTAGCTCTCTGGGAGGCCGAGGCAGGCGGATTGTTTGAGCTCAGAAGTTCGAAACCAGCCTGAGCAAGAGCGA
>CAUYSK010026271.1:0-14023 GCA_963575035.1 Avahi laniger
ATTACTATAATTTTCCCCATGAATAGATTAACATAAAATATGATAATTTTAACATATGGAAAAAAAAAGTGGTCAAATTTAGTAATCTTTTATGATAAAATTCTTAACAAACCTGCAGCAGAAAATAAGTTCCTTAATAAAATAAAGATTAAATACCAGAAACTTATAGGAAATATCACCTGAAGAGTAAAACTTTGAATTTTTCCTTTTGAGATCAGTAATGAAACAAGGATGACTGTTTTTATCACTTCTAATCGATGTTATACTAAATATTCTCTTCTTTTTTTTTTTGAGATAAAGTCTCACTCTGTTGCTGGGGCTCTAGTGCCGTGACATCAGCCTAGCTCACAGCAACCTCAAACTCCTGGGCTCAAGTGATCCTCCTGCCTCAGCCTCCCAAGTAGCTGGGACTACAGGCATGCGCCACCATGCCTGGCTAATTTTTTCTATATATTTTTAGTTGTCCGACTAATTTCTTTCCATTTTTAGTAGAGATGGGGTCTCGCTCTTGCTCAGGCTGGTCTCGAACTCCTGACCTCGAGCAATCCTCTCGCCTCAGTCTCCCAGAGTGCTAGGATTACAGGCGTGAGCCACTGCACATGGCCTCAAATGTTATAGACAATTCAATAAGACAAAAAGAAAAAAAGAAGAAAAACAAATAAAATGTTCAAGAATTAGAAATGAAAAAAATGTCATTATTGGCAGATGACAGAGTGAGCAAGGAGATTTTGATTGAAAAAATATACACAGAAAATTTCTGGACTTCATCCAATGTTCCATGTTTTGATATATAACATTATTGCACTGGTTTTCACTCCATAATCATTAATCAATGTGTATTTTTTGTTTGCACATTTTTTGTATGCATTATGTTTACAATTTTTATTTTTTGTGTTAAAAATAGAAATTTAAACTCTATTTATTGAGATTGGCCTGCAGATGGTACTGCTATAGTCCATTAGGATGACTTGAACTCAAGACTCATTTAAGAATGGGTCTGTCTAGTAAATGAACAAAATACTGACTAAGTAAAAATGCCCTAACATTCTAGAATGCCATAAAAGACACTGTTTTGGAGAAAATTTTCGCATGCTACACATCATATAAAGGACCGATAACTAGAATCTATTTAGAACTCAGGAAAATTAGCAAGAAAAAAATCAAACAACCCTATCAAAAAGTGGGCAAAGGACATGAACAGAAACTTTTCAGAAGAAGACAGAATAATGACCAAGAAACATATGAAAAAATGCTCAACATCTCTAATCATCAGGGAAATGCAAATCAAAACCACAATGAGATATCATTTATCTCCAGTGAGAATAGTCTTTGTCAACAAGACTCAAAACAATAAATGTTGGCATGGATGGGGAGAGATAGGAACACTCATACACTGCTGGTGGGACTACAAACTAGTGCAACCTCTGTGGAAATCTTAAAGAGATACAGGTAGATCTACCATTTGATCCATCAATCCTATCACTGGGCATCTACCCAAAGAAACAAAAGATATTCTGTAAAAAAGACAGCTGCACTCAAATGTTTATAGTGACACAATCCACAATTGGAAAGATGTGGAAACAACCCAAGTGCCCATCAATACATGAGTGGATGAATAAAATGTGATATATGTATATCATGGAGTACTACTCAGCTATAAGAAACAATGATGACATAGCACCTCTTGTATTTTCCTGGATAGAGCTGAAATGCATTCTACTAAGTGAAAGTATCCCAAGAATGGAAAAATAAGCACCACATGTACTCACCATCAAATTGGTTTAACTGATCAGCACCTAAGTGCACATATAGGAATAATATTTATCGGGCATTGGGCAGATGGGAATGGGGAGGAGGGGATGGGCATATACATACATAATGAGTACGATGCTCACCATCTGGGGGATGGACACGCTTGAAGCTCTGACTAGAGGGGGCGGCAAGGGCAACATAACCTAAACATTTGTACCTCCATAATATGCAGAAATAATGAAGAAAAAGAAACTGTTTTATTCCCAGTAGAAATATGACCAGAACATTCAATACCTAAATGTAATGAGAGATTCCACATATCCAAGTACATCTGCCACTATCATCTACTGTGACCTGGAGCAAGTGTGTGCATGCAATCTCAAGAAGACAGTTTTGCCAAGAATATTAGAGTACTCTGACTTAGCATTTGTGGGGCTCTTTCTATTTGCCAGGCTTTGTGCTAAATATTTTACGATGACTACTCTTGTAAATCTTCAAAACAAATCTGCATCTAGCGGTGTTATTCTAATCCCTCCCCATTTACAAACGAAGGAACAGAGACACAGTATGTAATTTAGCCAGGGTTATATGGTTACTATGAGTCAAATCCAGACTTCAAAATCCAGGAGCCTAAATCTATATTTTATGTACCTCACCACTCTATTTTGCCATCATTAATAATTAAGGATGCTGTTGCTCTAGATAAGGCCAATATCCCATTTCTTATATATAATTAGTTCAGGGAGATTTTGGGAGTAAAGAATCAGTGCTAATGAATCAAAATAACCAGAATGAAGAGTTATAAGAAATTTCAGGGAACAGCCGTTATCATTAGCATCTTGCTTTATCAAGAGTTGATAGCAGGTGAGGGTGTGAGGTCCTGAAATCAGCTTGTCTCAGTGTCAGAGCTCAGAAAAAATTATCTTTCCTTCATGCCAGATTCTTGGTTCTCATCAATTTTACTGTTCTCATTTGATGACAGCAGTGTTACCTTTCCTAAGAAATCCCTACTGATTTCCTAATAATGTCCACTGAACATTGCATATAAGTTACAAATACATATTTACAATTATGGAAATTTCCCAATTCCCAGTCTCTAAGCTTCAAACTTTTAATAAGGTCTCTAATGGAGACTTTCAGATTCACTATTATGTTTTTAACAGAGAGTGTTAATTTTCTATTATGTTCCCAGTTAACAAGAGAATGAAAGTATTAGCTAGGATATTGTACCCAGTGAGTCTCAGTTGATAGATTCTCTTTCCAAGACTAATGATATTCTTAAAAAAGAAACATTTTGGTCAATTCTGTTCTGAGAAATAAATGAAGATGCCCTCCTCCTGTATTCCAGAATAAAATGAGAGAAGAATCTCTAGGTCCTTTATATCAGTTTTATATTGATTCATATTTATAATACATGAAAAAGATCAGTATTAATATTGGGGGCAAGCCTAATAGCAAACTTTGAGATAATGAATAGATTGAAAGAAACTGGAAGAAGTTATCATTCTTAATTTCATGAACGAAAGTCTTAATTTCTTTCCACTTTTAATGTAGTAGAGAATTTTAATTGGTAAAAAGCATCATAAAGTGAACATGATTCTTTTATTCCCCTTTCAACCCTGTCTTCTTCGCTTTCTTTATTTATAGCTCTACCACTTGTCCTGAATCAAATATTTCTCTCCTTTTCCCCATCTTTTCTATTTCTCTCCTTAAACATTTTCTTGGTTGCTTTTCCTGGAGCTCCTATGCTCATCCTTTATTGTCCTGACTTGTTTCCAGGTGTGAGATTGAAGTTAGGAAGATTCTACCTTTAATACTGGTATTCTTCTCAACCCTGTCAATCTCCATATGGAAATCCATGCTGGGATTTTTTTCCTAGCTGCTCTGGATTTATCTTGGAGCAGATCAGATCATCTTCAAAGGGAGGTTTATCTGATTTGACTGAGAACAGATGAAAACTTTCATGTTTTTCCTGAATGATTTCTGTAATGAGGAAAACTGAAGCTAGTTACGCAATTATAAATTGGCAAATCCACCATATTAATTAGCTGCCTACTTGCTGTCTCTATGGAAATGCCTAATGGGCATCTCACATTTTTCATGAGCAAACCTGAGCTTCTCTGATACTATTACCTCCTAAGTCTATTTTGTTACCTCATAATTTTATTTCTCCCGTGTCTTCCCCATTTTAGAAAATAGTGATTTCACGTTTCTCATTATTCAGGCAAAAAATCTTATCAGTCATCAAATAAATGTCAATGTATTCAAAATGCAACCATTTCTACCATCCTAGTGCAAAGCATAATCTCTTGCTTATTAATGCAAAAGTTATCTCACAGGCTTTCCTGCTTCCACCCATGTGCCCTACAGTCTCATCTCAACAGAGAAGCCAGAATTACAAGTCAGGTCATGTCACTCTGCTCAAAACACTGCGGTGGATCTCCATTTAACTTAGTGTAAAAGCCAAAGTCCTTACAATGGTTTACAATCCCCTGCATGACTGGTCCCTCCGTTACCTTTCTTCATTTCCTGCTGTATTCTCTCTTTCTTTCTCTCTCTCTCTTTTTCTCTCTCTCTCTCTCCCTCTTCTTCAGTCACATGGCTGATATTCCCAGAACATGCTAAATATAGTCCCATCATAAAGTCTTCCCATTGGCTGTTTCTGCTCCCTCAATGAATTATCACATGACTCACAGTTCACTTCCTTTAGATCGTTATTCAAATGTCGTCTTCTCAGGAAGTTCTCCCCTAGACTCCCTATCTGAAATTTTATTCTTCATCCTACTTCCAACATCTTCAATTCTTCTTTGCTAAAGCATTTTTTTCTCTTTAACATTCATCACCATCTATCCCATATTTGAACACATTATGTCTTTTACTTATTCGTTTTATTTATCATTTTACTTCCCTCACCAGAATATAAATTGCATGTGGGCAGTGACTTTAGTTTGACTATTGCTATATCTCCACAGCCAAGGATAGTGCCTGATATATGGTCAGTAAATTTGACAAAGACCTTGTGACAAAGACCCACGTCCCAGGATCATAGTGTTAAGACAGCTAACCTGAACCAAACTGAGTTGTTTAGTAACTAACAATAATAAAAGATGAGCATTCTTTGTGGAAGAAGAAAAGCTGAAACCCAGCTCATAATACTAAGACTCATATACTTATTAATCTCTTGTTCAGACCCTAAATCTTATTCCTGGGACAACGTATGACTTTATTCTATATTCTATGAATGAACTATTACATCAATATTAAGCTTTTAAGACAAATTAAAAAATGTCTTATGCTTTTTCACTTATTATTTTTTCTTCATTTAGGAGAGAATATTCATTAAATAAGAGATAACCAGAGGATGATCTTCCTCTAAACTTTCTGTGAACATCTATTCAGTCCAAATGTGTAAGACTTTTTTAATTTTTATATTCCTTGCTATGTTCTGATTATAGGAGTATTTTTACCACTCATTTGAGAAAATATTCTAAGTACAAAAAATGTAAAGAAACATCAAAAGTTATCGCTCACAATTTTACTACCCTGAGGCAACTGCTATTAACCTATTAGCATATTTCCTTCCAATCTTTCTTACTATAGGTATTTTAAAACATATAAGCTTTTAGTTAAATTATATAAATTAATTTTTAGTTAATAAATGGAATTTCAACTATTTTAAAAATTAGATCATTTATATATATTTAAAATATATTTTTCCAACACTTTATTCTGAAAATTTTCAAGCATATTGAATGCATTTCATGTGCTCATTGGCTATTTACATTTCTTTCTTGGTGAAATGTTTTTTCAATTTTTTTGCCTATTTTTTGTTGAGGTGATTTTTTTTTCTAAGTGCATTGTAGCTTTTTTATATAATTTTTTTTACCTGACCTTTATCAAATGTAGTTTTGCAAATATTTCTTCTCATTTTGTGGCCTGATTATAGATTTTCTTGATGGTATCTTTTGATGAACAGAAATTTTTATTTTGATGGTATAATTTATCTTTTTTAAATGGTTATTGTTTTCTCTGTTTTGCCTAAGCACTTTTACCTAATCCTAATTCTTTAAGATAGTTTCTTGTTTACATCTAAAAGCTTTGTGGTTTTAGCTTTTAGACTTAGGTCTATGATTCATCTTGAATTAACTAGTATATGTGATAGGAAGTAGCAGTCATGGTTTATTTTTTCCATGTGAGTATCTAGTTCTACCAGTATGATTTTTTGAAAAACTTATCCTTTCTCCATTTGTTGGATCGCTTTCAAGTCTTTGTTGAAAATCAATTTCTTCATATGTGTGAACCTATTTTTAAGTTCTCTCCTCTCTTCCGTAGGTCTACTTATATATCCTTATTTCCATATCACACTATATCAGTCATAGAAGCTTTATAGTTAGTATCAAAATCAAGGAATAAATCCTCTGATATGTATTTTTCCAAAATTGTTTAGTTATTCTAGATTTTTTGCTTTTTATTTAAGTTTTAGAATCATCTTATTAATTTCTACATGAGATCATAGTGATATTTTGCTTGAAATTGCATTGACTCTTTAGATAAATTTGGGAATAATTAACATTCTAATGATGTTGAAGATTCCCATCTACAAACATGGTATTATTTTTGTTTTTTTCAGGGCTTTTTTAATATCTCACAGGAATGTTTTGTAGTATTCAGCATGCAGGTCTTCCATATCTTTCATTAAATTTATTCCATGGTACTTCATTTTTTTTATGTAAATAGAGTTTTACTTGTTTATTTTCTAAATATTTTCTAAATGTTTTTAGATGTTTGTGGTTGGTATATGAAAATACAATTGATATATTAACCTTTCAGCTTACAACTTTACCAAATCAAACTATTTGTTACTGTCATTGTATAGATTCCTTAGAATTTTCTGTGTAAATAATCATGTCCTCTTTGAATAGAGAAAATTTTGTTTCAAACTTTCTCATCTTTGTGTCTTTTATTTGTCTTGCCTTATTGCAATGACTAGGGCTTCCAGTAAAATATTGAATGGAAATGGTGAAGGTGAATATTTTCATCTTTTTCCTGATTTAGAGGGAGAGTGTTTAATAGTTTATCATTAAGCATAAAGTTAGATGTACTCTTTTACATTGGTGCCCTTTCTTAAGTTGAGGAAATTCCCTTTTATTCACAGATGGTTGAGAGTTTTCTTAAAATCAGAAATGAATGTTAGATTTTTGTTGCATGCTTTTTCTTTGCATCTATTGAAATAATCATATGTTTTTTCCTCCTTTGTTCTGCTAATATGGTAAATTATAATAGATATAATTTTTTAAAATTATTAACTAATCTTGCATTTCTGGAGTAAAATCACCTTAATCAAGATATATTATCCTTTTTTCTGGACGTGACTAGGTAATATTTTGTTAAGCATTTTTGCCTTTATGTTCATGAGGAACATTATTAATTTGTATTTTTTTTAAAAAATCCTTTTTTTCTTGTTTTGATATCAAGGTTATGCTGACCTCATAAAATGGGTTGGGAAGATTTCCCTCCTCTTCTATTGTGATTGAGGACAAAGACCCTTATCAGAGTTTCAAGGGTTCTTCCCCACTTCTTATACTTGTGTTCAGCCTGGGTCAGTTACCAGGTAGTTTTTTTTCCGTAAGAGAGTTTAAGCTACTCCTGTAGGGGTAAATTTTGTTTTAAGGTTAATGAAAGTTGCATCTGAATTGAGGTGGTCTTGCTACTAGAGCAACCAGGATTTTTAGGTTTCATTGTCATAGTGACCCAGTAATCTCTGAGCCAGCATTAAAAATTCTCAGGCCAGGTTGCATTATATTGCTAAGTGATGCACAGTGTAGGTACTGTGAGATGTGTGCGTGGGCATTATGGCTATCATTAATCTTACAGCCATGGTATATCTCTTATAGCAGACTACATACAGTCTGTATGTGTATATATTTGTAAATACATATATAATAATTAATACAACTGATGATGGCCAGCTCAGTAGTTGGATCATCCAAAGCACTTCCCAAAGCCAAATTTGTACCAAAAAAGGTCATGATCACTGTTTGGTGGTCTGCTGCCAGTCTGATCCACTACAGCTTTCTGAATCCTGGCGAAACCATTACATCTAAGAAGTATGCTCAGAAAATCGTTGAGATACACCAAAAACTACAATGTCTGCTTTCATCATTGGTCAACAGAAAGGGCCCAGTTCTTCTCCACGACAACGCCTGAGCTCACCTTGCACAACCAACACTTCAAAAGTTGAACAGATTGGACTATGAAGTTTTGCCTCATCCACCATATTCACCTGACCTCTCGCCAACTGACTACTACTTCTTCAAGCATCTTGACAACTTTTTGCAGGGAAAAATGCTTCCACAACTAGCAGGATGCAGAAAATGCTTTCCAAGAGTCTGGTGAATCCCAAAATATTGATTTTTATGCTACAAGACTAAACACACTTATTTCTCATTGACAAAAATGTGGTGGTTGTAATGGTTCCTATTTTGATTAACAAAGATGTGTTCAAGCCTAGTTATAATGATTTACAATTCAGGGTCCAAAACCACAATTACCTTTGTACCAACCTGTAGATGTTTCTTTCTGGTACTAAAATACTATGTGCTCTGCTGCTATTGAATGGAGTGTTCTATAAATGTCATTGCATCAAGTTGATTGATATTGATATAGACACTCCAGTCTTTTTCTTAGTGTTTATATAACATATTTTTTTCTTCTTTAAAATTTTAACCTATTTAGGTCTTCATATTCAACGTGAGTTCCTTTTAAACACCATACAGTTGTGTCTTGCTTTCTTGTCCAATCTTATGATCTCAGACATTTTGAAGTCTCTAACATTGTGATGGTTAATTTCATTTGTCAACATAACTGGATCATGGGATGCCAAGAGTTATGAATATGAAATTGGTTGTTTGCTTCTAATGTCACTGTATAGTGTGGTGGCAGAACAAGACAAAAACATAGATTTCAATTCCCAGGTCAAGTATCATATAAATGACCTGAGGCTTCTATGTATACGCTGAAGGAGCCCCTTATCTCCTGTAGCTGTAGGGTTGAGATTGTTAAAAATAAAACTCAGAATCTTATCCTGCAACTGGCTGCATTACCATTCAGTTTGAACTCCTGGCATCACAGAATATCTACTGTTAAAGTGAAAGTATTGATTGGGAAAGAATGGGATCCTGTAAATTGGGATGAAGATGTGTGGAAAGACCCTGATGAAGTGGGGAACATGGATCCCCTAAATTCTGAGTCTTCTATGCCAGTGGAAGCAGTCTCACCACCAGGGGAAGTGGTCTCTCCACCCCCAACTGAGCTGGCATCACCAACCCCAGTGGCAATGGTATCCCCATTTCCAGTGGTATCAACCTCTGCATCATCAGTGGTATATGTCTTTCCATCCCCATTTTAGGGGCTTAATTCTTCATTTTCCAGAGAAACTAATGAGCTCCCTGGAGGCATTTGCCATGCAAAACAATGCTAATACTTTTCAGGACCTAACCCCATCACCCCTCTTTCTTCTATACTTTTAGCCAGACTCATATTCCAGCAGGTTCCTAAAGGTGAGATACAAAGTGTGATCCATGAAGAGGTATCTTACACTAAAAGATAACTACATGAGTTTTCTAATTTATACAGACAGATATCTGGGGAACATGTGTGGGAATACATACCAAGGGTGTAGGATAATAGTCAAAGGAACATAAAGTTGGATCGGGCCAAATTTATTGATATGGGCTCACTAGGCAGAGATTCTGCATTTAATGTTGCAGCTTGGGGAAATAAAAGTTTATTTATTTTTTTTTTGGCTGAAACATGGGCCAAAAAGTGTCTCACAATGAGTAAACTGGAAATGCCTAAACTACCGTGTTTTAATATAGATGAAGGGATTCAAAGGCTTAGGGATTGGAATTTTGGAGTAGATTTGTCATTTAAGACCTACTCACCTATACTGAGAGGTTTCAGAAGATATGACTTTTACCAATACTATAAGAAATAAATTTGTGAGATGAGTCCTGGCATGCTTGATGGGCTCCATGATTGCTCTTTTCCGAAGGCCAGACTTCACAGTAGCAACTGCAGCCACTGTATTGGGAAACAAACGGAATAGTAGTAATTGGATTCTGGGGTGGCAGGGCCCAAGTGATGGCACTCAACCAAAGGCAAGGTGGGCATGAATACCATAATGGACAGCAGAGTCAAAGCAGCAATTGAAACAGCCTGATTGGCACAAAGCTGTGATGTTGGATAGTTGATCATGGTGTCTTTATAAGTGAATTCTTACTTTTTCTGTGTAAGTATAAAAGTTCTAAGTAAAGTGAACAAAAGTCTAACCTGAATTATTAAATCAGAGTCATGGTCCCTCAATCAATTCCTAAACTTGAGCCACTTTACAAACCCAGAATCCTTTGAATGAAAAGGGGGCTGTGTTTGTTTGAAGAATGACTCTAGTACATTGTCAAATTTATACTTATTAATCTTTCTCCCAGCCTTTCCCAAAGGGACTTATGGCCTTTTACAAGGATAACTGTGTACTAGGGAGAAGGAATAATCAGAATTTTTAGAGGCTACTGGATATTGCCTCTGAATTGATGCTAATTCCCAGAGACCCAAACATCGCTGTAGCCCATCAATCACAGTAGGGGCTTATGGAAGTCACATGATCAATGGAGTTTTTGCTCAGACCCATCTCACAGAGGGCCTGGTGAGTCTCTGCACCCATACTGTGGTTATTTCCCCACTTCTGGAATGCATAATTAGAATAGATATACTCAGCAGTTGGCAAATTCCCCACATTGGTTTCTTGACCTGTGAAGAAAGGGCTATTATGAGGGGAAAAGCAAATGGAAGATACTAGAACTGCCTCTACCTAGGAAAATGGTAAACAAAAACCATGCCACATTTTTGGAGGCATTGCATCAATTAGTGCCACCATCAAGGACTTGAAGTAAGCTGGGGTTATGATTCTCACCACATCCTCATTGAACTCTCCTATTTGGCCGGTGCCAAAGAATGATGGATCTTGCAAAATGACAGTGGATTATCATAAACTTAACCAAGTGGCAACACTATTTGCAACTGCTGTACCAGCTGTGGTTTCAGCAACCTAACACATCTCCAGTTATCTAGTACACAGCTATTGATTGGGAAAATACCTTGTTCTCCATCCCAGTCAATAAGACCAAACAGAAGCAGTTTGCTTTTAGCTGGCAAGGCAAATAATACAACTTTACTGTCCTACATCAGAGATTGTGATAATTAATTTTAATGTGTCAATTTGACTGTGCTATGTGATGCCCAGATTAAACCTTTGTTCTGGGTGTGTATGTTAGGGTGTTTTAAGAAGAGATTAGCTTTTGAATCGATGTCTTTGTTAAAGAAGATTGCTTCCCCCTCAATGTGTGTGGGCATTGTTCAATCCATTGGGAGCCTGAATGAAACAAAAAAGCAGAGAAAAGAGGAATTTTCCCCCTTTTCTGGCTTCATCCTTGTTGAGGTGGAATATTAGTCTTCTGCTCTCAAACTAAGATTTACACCATAAGTTCACTTGGTTCTTCAACCCTCAGGCCTGCAGACTCAGACTAGAATTACACAACTGACTTTCCTTGGTCTACAGCTTGCAGAGAAGAGATCATGAGACTTTTCAGCCTCCATAATCAGGGGAGCCACTTGATTATATATAAAAAATTGATTATGAGGAATTGGCTCACTCAATTATATATATACATGTATATAGAGGGCAACCCTGTCTGGTTCGAGTTCTAACTGGAAATGCTTTCTATTTTTTCTCCATTCAGTAGGATGTTGGCTGTAGGTTTGTCATATATGGCTTTTATAATTTGGAGGTAAATCCTGTCTATGCCTATTTTGTTAAGCATTCTTATCATAAAAGTGTGCTGAATTTTGCCAAATGCTTTTTCTGCATCTATTGAGAGAATCATATAGACTTTGTTTTCACTTCTCTTTATGTAATAATTACATTTATTGATTTGTATATGTTGAATCATCCCTGCATCTCTGTGATGAAGCCCACATTGTTGTGATGAATTATTTTTTTAATGAGCAGCTGAATTTGGTTTGCTAGAATTTTATTGAGAATTTTTGCATCTATATTCATAAGGGATATTGGTTTGTAGTTTTCTTTTTGTGTTGAGTCCTTTATTGTCTTTGGTATCAAGGTGATGTCGATTTTGTAAAATATGTTGGTGAGGATTTCTTCATTCTCAATGTTATGAAATAATTTCTTCAGGATAGGTATTAGTTCTTCTGTGTAGGTCTGGTAATATTTAGGTGTGAAACCATCTGATCCAGAATTTCTTTTGGGTTTTTTTGGAAGATTTTTTATTACTGCTTTAATTTTGGCACTTGATATTGGTCTGTTCTGGAATTCTATATCTTCCCGACTGAATCTATGGAGGCTATGTGTTTCCAAGAATTTGTCCATTTCTCCTACATTTTCAAGTTTATGTGCACATAGATTTTTGTAGTCTTCAGAGTTGATATTTTGTATTTATGTCATATCTGTTGTAATTTCTCCTTTTTCATTCCTGATTGAGTTTATTAGAGTCCTTTCTATTCTGTGTCCAGTTAATCTAGTGAGAACCTTGTCAATTTTTTTTTGTCTTTTCAATTAACCAACATTTTGTTTCATTAAGCTTCTCTATAGTTCTTTTGTTATCATTTCATTTAGTTTTCCTCTGATTTTGGTTATTTCTTTTCTTCTTCTGGGTTGGGGATTTGTTTGCTCATCCTTTTCAAATTCCTTGATATGATTCATTAGATTGTTGATTTGTGATCTTGTTGTCTTTTGGATGTAGGCATTTATGGTTATGATTATTTTGTGTCAGGATTGCTTAGCTGTACCCCACAGATTTTGATAACTTGTGTTTCCTTTATCACTTAGTTAAAAGAATCTTTTGATTTCCATCTTAATTTCCTCCTTTATCTGACTATCATTTAGCAGTAGGTTGTTTAGTTTCTGTGACTTTGTGCAGATATGAGTGTTTCTGTTGAAGTTGATTTCTAATTTTATTCTACTGTGGTCTGAGAAGATGCTTGGTATAGTTTCTATTTTTAAAAAATTTGTTGAGATATGTTTTATGGCCTAGGATGTGATCAATCTTAGAGAATGTCCCAAGAACTGATGAGAAGAATGTATATTCAGTGGTTTTGGTATATAACGTTCTGTAAAAGTCCATCAGGTCCATTTATTCTAGAGTTCTGTTTATGTTCATTGTTTTTTTGTTTAATTTCTGTTTGTAGGATCTGTCCTGTTCTGTCAGAGGGGTGTTGAGTTCCCAGCTATTATGGTGTTGTTGTTTATCATTTTGTTTGGATCAAGTAGTATATGCTTTGTGAATCTGGGTGCACCTGTTAGGTGCATAAATATTTAGAATTGTTATGTCTTCTTGTTGAATTGCTCCATTTACCATTATATAATGACCATCTTTGTTATTCATTACTTTGGTTGATTTGAAGACTATGTTATCTGATATGAGAACTGCTACAACAGTTTTCTTTTGGTTTCCATTTGCATGGAATGTTCCATCCTTCTGCCTTGGATATGAATGAATCCTTGTGGATTATATGTGTTTCCTGGAGACAGCAGATACTCAGTTTATTTTTTGTTATTCATTCAGCCAGCCTATGTCTCTTCAGTGGGGATTTCAAGCCATTCACATTTATTGAAATACTTATAAAGGGGATGGATTTCTGTTCATCCTGTTGAGCAGGACTTTGTTGCTTTTTTTTTTTTTATCTCTTAAGCCATTATGGTATCTGGACTTTTACTATTACCTTTTGGGTGATTTTACACTGATGGCTGTCTATTGTGATAATCTGTGTATAATGCAGTTCTGAGAAATTCCTGCAGGGCAGGTCTTGTCTTGACACACTCCCTCAGTGTTTGCTTGTCTGAGAAAGTTTTTATTTCCTTCTTATATACAAAACTTAGTTTTGCAAGATACAAAATTCTAGGTTGGCCATTACTCTGAGAAGGTTGAGATTGTGTCCCTAATCCCTTCTGACTTGTAAGGTCTCAGCTGAGAAGTCTACAGTTAGTCTGATGGGTTTTCCTTGGTAAGTTACTTGGTGTTTTCCCCTTATGGCTCATGAGAGTGTCTCTTTTATGTTTATTTTGGCCAGTCTGATGACTATGTGTCATGGTGTTTTCCTCTTTGTGATGAATCTGCCAGGAATCCTTTGAGCTTCTTGTACCTGGATATCTAGATTTCTAGCAAGTCCTGTGAAATATTCATCAATTATTCCCCCAAAT
>CAUYSK010026272.1:0-15425 GCA_963575035.1 Avahi laniger
CCACATAAACAGAAGCAAAAAGAAGGCCATATGATCATCTCAGTAGATGAAGAAAAGACATTTGACAAAATCCAGCATCCTTTCATGGTAAAAACCTTCCACAAACTAGGCATAGAAAGAACATATCTCAAAATTATAAAATTCATATATGACAAACCCACATACATCAAAAAATTAATTTTTTTCTCCAATCTGTCTTAATCTATACTTCAATCATGCTATGTTCTTAAAGTGTTTGCTCCCCAAATTCTTAACTTTTCCACATTTCTAATATTTTTGCAGGGCAAACAGAGGCAATGTAAGAATGTCTATTTTTGATTTAAAACTCAGAAATTAGTTTTTAAAATTGATCTCCACTAAAATATATTTTTAGTATAGGATGACTCCAGTTATCTCTTTCTGAAAACAATAGTTCAAAGATTTCAAACTATTTTAAAACCTAAAAGCAAAAGGAAAATGTCCTCTATAGAATTACATAGGAAGTATTTTGTTTGTTCAGTTGTTTGTTTACTTTTCAATTTATTTTCATTGTTTCCAAAGTTTGAATACCCAAAAAGCAAATAAATAAATAAATAAATGTAGAAAGAATATTGATTCTGACAAAATATACCATCTAAATGTAGCAGCCAAACTTCATCCTTTTTTTTTTTAATTTCAGGATATTTCGGGGGTACAAATGTTTAGGTTACATATATAGCCTTTGCCCCACCTGAGTGAAAGCTTCAAGAATGTCCATCCCCAGACGGTGTGCACCATACCCATTAGGTGGGGGTATACCCATCCCCCCTCCCGCGTCCCACCTGCCTGACACCTAATGAATGTTACCACTAAATGTGCACTTAAGTGTTGATCAGTTAATAGCAATTTGATTGTGAGTACATATGGTGCTTGTTTATCCATTCTTCGGATACTTCACTGAGTAGAATGGGCTCCAGCTGTATTCAGGATAATACAAGAGGTGCTTATATCACCATTGTTTTTTTGTGGCTAAGTAGAACTCCATGCCGTTCATAATACCACATTTTATTATTCCACTCAAGTATTGATGGGCACTTGAGTTGTTGCCGCATCTCTGCAATTGTGAATTGCACTGCTATAAACATTCTAGTGCAGATGTCTTTTTACAGAATGTCTTTTTTTCCTTTGGGTAGATACCCAGTAATGGGATTGCTGGATCAAATGGTAGTTCCACTTTTTTAGCTTTTTGAGACATCTCCATATTACTTTCCACAGAGGTTGCACTAATTTGCAGTCCCACCAGCAGTGTGTGAGTGTTCCTGTCTCTCCACATCCATGCCAACATTTATTGTTTTGGGACTTTTTGATAAAAATCATTCTCACTAGAGTTAAGTGATATCTCATTGTGGTTTTGATTTGCATTTCCCTGATGATCAGAGTTGTTGAGCATTTTTTTATATGTTTGTTGGTCATTAGTCTGTCTTTTGAAAAGTTTCTGTTCATGTCCTTTGCCCACTCTTTAATGGGGTTGTTTGATTTTTTTCTTACTGATTTTCCTGAGTTCTATATAGATTCTAGTTATCAGCCCTTTATAGATGTGTAGCATGCAAATATTTTCTCCCATTCTGTTGTCTGTTTGCCCTCATGATAGTTTCCTTGGCTGTGCAGAAACTTTTTAATGTGATCAGGTCCCATGTATTTATTTTTGTTGATGCTGGATTGCTTTGGGGTTCTTCTTCATAAATTCTTTGCCAAGGCCAATGCCTTTAAAGATTTTCCAACATTTTCTTCTAGAATTCTTATTGTTTTATGCCTTAGGTTCCTATGTTGCTAAGAAACTATGGGGAAAGACACAAATTATTTTCCACATCACATCTATCGGATGGCAAGTATGAGCTGAGAAAGTTGATTTATTATCTTTCTCTACTTTTTTTATTTTTTCCAAACAGATGATGGTACAGTTTTTACTACAAGCATTCAGAAATTTATTAACTAATGAATTATGCTTATTACAACCATTAAAATAGGAAACAAACCTATTTGAAGGAAACATGTTAGCATACTGGACTCTTTATCAAACCAACATACAATGGAATCTCACAAAAAAGTAAAATCTGGCCTGACACAGTGGCTTATGCCTGTAATTCCATTACTTTGGGAGGCTGATGTGGGTGCACCATAGCAAGAGTTTGAGAACAGCCTGAGCAAGAGCAAGACTCCTTCTCTACAAAAAATAGAAAAATTAACTGGGCAAGGCAGCACGTGCCTGCAGTCTCAGCTACTCAGGAGGCTGAGGCAAGAGGATCCCTTGAGCGCAGGAGTTTGAGGTTGCCATGAGCTGTGATGATGCCACTGCACTCTAGTCAGGGCAATAGAGCAAGACTTTGCCTGAAGAAAAAAAAAAGAATTATGGCTTCTTATTCTTCTTATTCTTATTCTTAACCTAATGAGTTAAAAATAAATCATTCTTTTATTGAATAGAGAAAGTTACTTCTCTTTCTCTAGGAAAATAAACCTCAAAATTGAATATTTCAAAAAATAGCAAATAAATTCCCTTGGTGTCAAAACAATGAATTACCAAGGCTTTGTTTGGATAAACCTGAATTACTATCTGTTTTTTAAAGAGTAGTGAATTATATCTTGAATATTAAAAAGTAAGATTTTATTATTATATTTAAAGTTTGTTTTCTACTTTTATGATTGTTTTCAATTTATTTTATAGCAATTACATTCCTGGTAGAGAAGACATTACTTTCAAAAATTGCACTATTGGGGTGGCTATGCTTCATTATCTTAAAAAAATTAGATCGTTCATGGCAATTCTCTGTTAATATCCTCTTCAACTGCAACTGTATATTTATGCTAAGTATACTCAGAGAAAATTGACATGTGATTGGCAATGCTTACTCAAATAAAATTTTAGAATATTGTATCTAAGAAAGATTACATAACTAAATAAATTCTTAGAGTAGTTAGTGGCTACAATACTGGGCATAGTTCTGATTACTCTTCACCTTACACAGAATAAAACATAAAATCTTCCAAGTGACTTGTGAGGTCCTATAATTCATTTTCTACTTTGATATCTATATCGTAATATGACAAACATGCTCCTACCTCTCAGTTTTCATATCTTCAGTTCTCTCTCTCCCCCTTCCCCATAGTCACATGACTTCCTCCCCATTTGTCTTTATTGCAGTTATCACTAACATCATATTATATTGATATATTAATTTATTAATATTGTTTTTTTAGATACCATTTTTGTGCAGTGGAATGAAAGCTCCATGGCTATAGGGACTTTGTGTTGTTCACAGCTAAACTTCCAGTGCTTACAGCCAGTAACTATTTATTTTTTATGAGTAAATTTCTAGCTTTAAGATATGGATACTACGATTCAAGGAATTACATATACTGGCCCAGGATTTCCTATCCAGTCATTGGCAGGTAGAGATTGAGCGTAGGTCCTCTGAAATCAAGAGAAACTTAACCTTTTCCCTCAAAACTGTCTTTATTTCACAGATTTAAGAAAATATA
Source organism: Avahi laniger (assembly GCA_963575035.1). Classification (NCBI taxonomy): domain Eukaryota; kingdom Metazoa; phylum Chordata; class Mammalia; order Primates; family Indriidae; genus Avahi; species Avahi laniger. Next base: position 3,496 of record CAUYSK010026272.1, read on the forward strand.
TGTGCTGACATTTATCATTTTATAGGTTTGCTTTCCAAAAGACTTTCTACTTCTCATACTAGAAAAAAAAATATATATACTCACACTAGATTTCTAAAATATGTTTTGTAACCTTAATTCCCAGAACTATTAATTGACTACACAAACACATTTCAATTAGTATATAAATATTTCATTAAGATGAGGTTCTTCCACATTAAGTCAATAACTACTTAAATAAACTTCTGCTACAATGGAATTTTCATATTATATCTAGAAAGTAAGAAATGTGTGTGAGCAACACTGAGACTAAAATTAGCAGTTCCTGTTCATACTGTAACACAGTATTTCTAAACTCTTTAGTTGATACCTGTAAAATGTTTTTACTATAAATTTCTAAGGATTTAACTTTTATAACCCCAATTTCTTGTATTTATTTGGGCTTCACGGTGAAGTGAGCATAGAAAAAAGGAAGATATGAAGTGAAAACATATCTTAGTTTAGATACTCTTGTCAATTATTTGTTGGTTATATTAAGGTGTCCCTACCCTCATCCTTACAGCTTTTTCTCCAATGTCTTAATTTCAAGAATTTGTAAGTAAAAGAAAGACAAGGCTCACAGAGAAATTCTAAGATCAACTTAAAATACTTTACAGCATAGATATGCAAGGCTATCTGTAGGGGACACATATGCTCACTGGAATTTGTTGCATACATCAATCTAATTAAAAAGGGATGTGATTCATTACTTAGGGGAGTTAGCCAATTTTATAAGCATAAAGTAACAAAAGTAATATAAAAATTTCAGTAAGCCATTTAATCCCATTCCAGGGAATTGAGGAGTAATCATTATCATCATTATAATAGCTCAGGTTTACTATGAGCATTCTATTTTCCAGGCACTATGCTCTTAGCTGTCAAGGTATACTGATCTTTGTGAAACCTTCCCCATCCATAAAACAGATATATCAGTTCATTAATTTTTCCTTTCGTCAAGTGTCCCAATTTGTGCTGATTTCCTGCTTACTAAGGAAATTTTGAATTATGTTCTAACCTAACATATGGATCTACCTGAAGGAAAAAAAAAATAAAAATGATGATCACATGAAATTCAAGTTTTCCACTCCACAGGATAGGGATGTCTCATGGGAAATATAAAAAATGGCTTTGATGATGATATGAATTGTCATCTAGGAATATCCACAGGGAATAAATGAGTTGATTAGTCTGGTCACTGGAACAATACCTTCTTACATTTAATTAACTATTTGGCACTCTGCTGTCTGTCTGAGTTATGTGTGTATTTTCATTACTCACCCCAGACACTGGAAGGGTGAGCACTGGGGCTTCACAGTGGTGACTCAGGTTCCACAATTCTTATCACTACCACTTCCATCTACTAAAGTAGTTTTCAATAAAGAATCATAAACATTTCCACTTAAGAAAATTCTAAATTTATACAGATTTTCTAAAAAGTCTGCAAAAAAGAATCAGACAAGGAACAGACAATCTCTTCAACAACTAGTGTTAGGAAAATGGAATATCCATGTGTAAAAGGATAAAGTTGTTAGATCCTTTTCTTACACCATATACAAAAATTAACTTAAAATGGATTAGAGATCTGAAAATAAGACCCCAAAACTGTAAAATACCTAGAAAAAATACGATAAAAGTGTCATAACATTGGATTTGGCAATGATTTTTTGGATATGATACCAAAAGCACAGGTAACAAAAGAAAAATAGACAAATGGAACTATGTATAACTTAAAAGCTTTTTGTTTATTAAAGGACAGAATCAACAGAATGAAAAGGTGACCTATGGAATAGAAGAAAAATTTGAAAATCATATATCTGATAATGGACTAATACCAGAATATATAAAGAACTCCTTTGAGTAAATACTTAGTAGTGGGAAAAGATGTTCTATAATAAAGATATCTGTATTCGAATGTTTATAGCAGCACAATTCACAACTACAAAGATGTGGAAACAACCGAATGTCCATCAATACATGAGTGGATTAATAAAATGTGGCATATGTATACCATGGAATACTACTCAGCCATAAAAAGAATGCTGAACTACCCTTTGTATCATCCTGGATGGAACTGGAGCCCATTCCTCCAAGTGAAGTATCACAAGAATGGAAAAACAAGCACCACATGTACTCATGAATAAATTGGCACTAATTGGTCAACACTTGTGTGCACGTATGGAAGTAACATTCATCGGGTGTTGAGCAAGTTGGGGTGGGGAGGAGAGGATGGATAAATTCACACCTAACAGGTGCATTGTACACTGCCTTGGGGATGGGCACGCTTGTAGCTCTGACTCAGGTGGTGCAAGGGAAATCTATGTAACCAAAGTGTTTGTATCCCCGTGATATTCTTAAATAAAAAAATGAACTCTCATAACTCAACAACAACCAAAGTAAATCAAATACCTCAATTAAAAAAATGGGCAAAGGACTTGAATAGACATTTTTCCAAAGGTGGTATACAAATGGCCAATAACTGTATTAATAAAAAGATAAAGATACTCAACATCACTAATCATCAGAGAAATACAAATCAAAATGACAATAGTATATCCACCTCACAATCATTGCTGTGACTACTAGATTAAAAATATATATGTAAGAAAAAGTCCAGAAAGTAACAAGTGTTGACCAGATACAGAGAAGTTGGAAAACTTATACACAGAATGATGAAATTATAAAATGGTGAAACTGTTATAGATTATAGTATGTAGGTTCCTCAAAAAAAGAAAAAAAAAAACACTGAACTACAATGTCATCCAGCAATCCGATTTCTGGGTGTATATACAAAAGCATTGAAAGCACAGTCTAGGTCGGGAAGAGATATTTTAACACCTATGTTCACAGCAGTATTATTCACAATAGCCAAGAGATAGAAGTACCTCACATGTCCACTGAGGGATGAATGGATAGAAAAAGCATATTATGTATATACAGTAGAATATTTTTCAGCCTTACAAAAAAAAAAAAGAAAGAAATCCCATCACATGCTACAATATGGATGAATCATGAGGACATTATGCTAAGTGAACTAAGCCAATCACAAAATGAGAAATACTGCATGTTTCCACTTTTATGATACATTTAAAGTAGATAAATTTATAAATGTAGGAAGTAGAAATGAGGTTGCCAGGGTCTGGGGGTAAGGCAGGAATGGGGAGTTGTTCAATGGCTGTAGAATTTCAGTTGTGCAAGATGAAAATATTCTGAAAGTGTATTTTAAAACAATGTAAATATACTTAACACTACTGAATTGTGCATTTAAAAATTCTTAAGATGACAAAGTTTACGATATATATATTATATATATATTTACAACAACAAAAGTATCGGGTATATATGTGCCTTCTATGCTTATTATACTGGGAAATTTATATTAAATGCTTTCAAAATCAACACAAGATAAATGTATTTAGTCTACTTTTCATGATGAGGGAGTTTGGCTGTAAGTGTGAAATATCTTGCACAGATCACACGCTCTAATGGGATTCAAATCTCTGTGTCTGAATCCATAGTCTGTTTTCCATTACTAAACCATGCTCTTTTAAGAGAATGTACAAAAATTTAGCAACTCTTTACCTAAATCTACTGGAATTGGTCTGTTAACAACATTTATGTGGAATATTTACCATTCATTGAATATGCATAATTTCCATTGCCCTACATGCCTTATATAATGTAGTTTTCACAACAATACTATAAATTTCATTAACTCTATAAATTTTATTCATAACAAATGGTGAAGCTGATGTTGGAAAAAATTAAACTATTTGTCTATGTTTATGTTTTAAATTCAATGATGTTATATGAAGTCAAAGCTTCTTGCACAATGATACAATTCTTTCAAGACAGGAAAAGTGTCTAATATTTCCCATTTATATCATCATATCCACTTAAGAGACATTAAATCATATAAATTCTTATGAAATTACACTTTCATTTTGTCATTTGCTTTTTCAGTTTCATAAATTTTGTCTCACTATGAGGAAAAGTACATCATGATTTGCGTGTATAAAATGTCTATTCAATAAAATACATCAAGTGCCTACCATATAAGTAGAGTTATGACAGTAAAAAATAAATTTGCTACATTCATAGAGATTACATTCTAGTGGGAAATTGACATATAAAAAATATTAGATAGTGCTTTGAAGGAAAATAAGGCAGAATAAAAAGCTAGAAATTGAAGAGGGTGTCATTTCTTTTAGATAATACAGAGAAAGCCTGTCTCAATAGATGACATGAAAGCAACTAAAAATTAAGCATGATTCCAATTTTTTTCAAGTGTAATCAGCTATTATTTTGATAAAGGTTAAGTATACACAAGCTACTTATGTAGAAATAAACAAGGTAGTGTGTGATTGATATTTCATGCATAAATGTAGATAACTTCCTCCCCCATAGGACAATTCATGTGACAACAAAATGCTGAATTTGTGAACTATACTGAAATAACTATTATGAAGGACATATGCTTTTCTTATAGGAAAATCATATGTGTTTTAATCGTGCCTATTGAATTTTATTTGGCATGTAATTATTAAAAGTTTAGCTATCTTTTTGAAAGAACTTCTGACAATTTATTAGTGGGGATATTCTGCCAGAGAGAGGCAAATTGATAGTGGTAATTGACATCTGTCAACCCGAAATCAATAGAAGACAAGGAAGAACACATGCCAAATAGAAAAAATAAATAATGATCGCAGGCTAGATTAGGGTAGTTAAGAGTGAAATAGTAAAGATATTTTAATAATCTTTTATAGCCTTAGAATGTTAAAGAACAACAGTTTCATAAATAATCACAATTATATCTATATCAACTATAATATCTTCAGCCATGTTCAGTGAGTGCACACTGCTGAAAAGGCAGAGGGACATGCCACATATTTTACAACAATTAGAATATATATATACATATATATAGTTTAACATTTGTCTTAACTTATTTGTAAAAACGTAAGCTCTAGCTATCCAGACACATCACTTATAGAAATAACATATTTCCTGCACTAGCCAGATTGCTTTTTGAGCAATGCAAAGCCACAAAATCAAAGTATATATTTAAATCATGAATGTTATGATTTCTGAGATGCACCATTTTGAGGTTTTGTTGATGAATCAATTGAAGAATTCTAAATAAGATCTTCTCACATCTAATTTTTATCCTTATTTGAAGATACTCTGAAAATCTTCACATATTTCAAAAGAGTCTACCTACTTTGGGAAAGGAATAAGCTAAATTATTAGTAAGACACTGTTGTAAAATATATGTTTAATCTGAACAATGTAATGATTAAGATGACCAACTCAAATTAAAATTATAGTTGTGTGAAAACAAATAATAAGTAAACAAAATCAATTACTTTGTAAGATCTTCTATCTTTTTTTCCACTAGAGTAGGGGGCACATTGGAAACAATGACTTGCATATCCAGTTGATTGACCACCGAGACCTGCAAGAAGATAAAACAGAGTTCATTTAATTTTTACCAAAATTACTGTAATCAAAAAATAACATTACTTCTTCCCTTCTACACATAGACACAGTGGTTTCTAATTTTTGAATTCAGAAGCAAATAATTTTTAAAAAATTATACAATTTCCACTAGATGTTAGAGACAAACTGGGGCAGATTGAGAATGATAAACTATTTGTTGTTTTCCTAGAAATGAGGAATCCTAAGTGATTTCAACCTATTTTTTGACTTTGTGTTTGTTTTCTTGGTTATTTACTAAGAAATTAAAGGTGGAATTTTTGTTTCTTTTTAATTTGCTTATCAAAGAACATTCAGGATAGTGGAAAATACGTGTTTTAGATGTTACAAGTCTCAAGAGATCATTTATTAATTGTGACTAAGAATCTGAGATATTAATGGTTAAAATAATTCATTCTATGAGATCATCATATATAGTTTTCATGTCTACTTTAAATTTGTGTAGGTAAAGATATATATGCATAGAAATATAAAATGAGCTAACTTAATAGCTGTTGATGAATATGTCCTATTCCATTTAATATTTACCAAATTCTTTCTATGTTCTTATATAAAAAAGGAAGAAAAATAATAGCATTTATTCTATATTTGTGACATACTATTTACTTTTTCCCCTCAATATTCTACAGGTTTTAACTCATTTAAATCTAACGACAATTATATCAGGTAGTTATTAGTGTCATTCCCATTTTAAAACAAGAAAACATAAAGAGATGTCTAATAACTTGGGCAAGCTATCTGATCTGAGAGCTTGTGCTCTTTATTATTGCCCAATACTGATATAAAAAATAAAATAAATTCATATATTGTTCTTCATGTACATGTTCATACTACTAAAAGAGTGTACATGCATACACACCAGAATCATGAATTGAACACTTTGAACATTAAGTATGTTTAGCACTTATCTCAATACCATTTACAGTAGGGAATAATTTCACAATGCCATGTTTTTTTATAGGCTCTAAGTTCTTTACATATAGTGATCCTTATCAAGGGTCACAAACTCCGATGCCTTCCTAAACCATGCTGAAAACTTAAATGAGTGAAGTAGTCAAAAGAGTGAAATGCCAGGGAGAAGTGGATGCGAGGCAAATCAGAGAGCACATGACTCATCTGGAGAGGCACTCGGCTCCAGTCAATATCGCAAGGTGGAAAAAAGTCCAGATTTGCTGGGTCTTTTAGTTTTTCAGGAGAAGAAATCCAAAATACTATGTAAAATGTTCACAACTAATTAGAAATCTTTAAAACTGCTGTGTGAGCCTCATATGTCATGTCTGAAGACTGTATTAAGCCAGGGGTCAGTCTGATTACCAGCTATGAGCAAGCAGTTTGCCCCGGCAGTTCTAAATCTGTACCCCTAACTCATTATAGGTGTTTGGGAGCAAATGCCTAAAATTTTCTTAAACATACAGATGAATCTTTATCTTGTCTTTACAAAGCACATCTGATTTCATTAGGAAAAGGGATTATTACAATTTTTGCATCACTTTGTCTTTTCTTGTTGGTCCTCAGTAAAAGAGAGAGAGAGAGAGAGAGACAGAGAGAGAGAGAGAGAGAGAGAGAGAGAGAAGTTACAGAAAACTATTTTTTGTTTTTTTTTTTTTTAGTTTTTAATAGTAAAAATACATAGCAAAGATTTCTAGAAGTATGTATATGAGACTTATGAAACTATTTCCTTTCTCCCTTCCTTTTCTCTCTCTCTCTTCTTCTTCTTCTTCTTTTTTTTTTTTTTTTGATCTTTCAACCTTGAATGAGGGAAGATTAGAAATAAACATTCTGATAAGAAGCAAACAGGCTGGAACAAGCAATAACACAAGGGTGTTATTTCAGCAAGAAGCATAATCACAGACTTCATCCTCTTCATCCATCCCTGAAGCTCCCATCGTCTCCTTCACCTGCTCTCTCCCCTAGGCTCAGAAGTGCTGGAGTCACGGCCTCAGGGAAGAAGAGCTATCCCTGTGAATTGGTGCTGAAGCACTTCTTAATTCCACTGTCTATTGGGAAGAGGCTCAGGGGGACATGGGCTATGGATAGGGTGAGCAGAGGGAGGTATTAGTGAGATATTTGAAAAGGGAAGAGACTGAGTAGGAGCAATAAATTCTCGTTTCTGGTTCCTTTCATACAGGGGTGCCATGGCTGTCTGTCCCCCCTCACAGCTGTCTCCTGGTCTGGTAAACATGTGCTTCCTCTCACCTTCTCAGGCCTGCAGGCTGTAAGAGATCCTTGCTATTACTCTCCTCAGGAGACTTCACTGTCTCATTTCCCTACATACTTCTTGCCCATACCTTCAGGAATAGACCCTTCATTAAACCTTCCTCAAATTATCTTATTTTCATGTGCATGGATTTTCTGCCAGGCTCTTACTGATACAGATTCAAAAAAATCATACAAGTATGTCTTATGCTGTATATACGATAAAGAGGTCTCACTTTACAAATCTTATATAAGATGTGAACAAAAATGAAAGCGGGCAGAGAACTAATTAGTGGAGGTAGATTCAGCAGCCACAGGGAATAACCAAACATAAGTTTTCCCACCTTAGAGAAGAAACAGGATTTAATCAATCCCTCCTCCAGGACTGGCAAACTACATTGTATATACCCAACAGGATTTCAGAATTGGCATGGACAAGTGACTGCTGCGTGTCTACAATTCTTGTCCTCTTCAAACAGGAGTTTCTATTGGATATTCTGTATTTTCTCTACCATCTCTACTGGGCAAGGGGGTTTGTTATATCACTGGATCATCAGGAGTTCTCTCTACACCTGATAAAAAAAGGACAGAATATAATAGCACAACACCTGAGATCCAGGTGTTATGCTTATGTGTTTGATGAGACTTTGTTCTATATGTGCAGAAAAGAATGAAACGAATATTTGGTAATCAGAAGTATGGACTAGTTAGTTAGCTGTTCAACAGGCTGTTTCTGTCTTCCTACTGGGAACACAGCAAGAATAGATTTCTCAGCCTCCTTTGTGGTTTAGTGGAGTCATACAATGCAATTTTGACAATGTAAAGTCAATGGAAGGAAAGGCAGGGATATTTTTAAATGTCTTCTATGTGTGAACTTTCCCTTTCTTTCCCAATCCCCATGTGAATAAAGAAGCCATAGACAAGAGCAAAGACACAGCAATAAAGAAGCTTGAGTCTCTGAACCTCCACTTATAGAAGGGCTGTCAAGACCACCAGCCAAACATGTACACTCTCATTGTGCCATATGAGAGAAAAAGAAAGTTTGTTAGGTTAAGCCATTGAAATTTTGGAGTGTTTTTTTTTTTTTTTTCTGTTACAGTTAGCCTACCATACATATATACAGGGATCTGTTGACACATGGCTATTAGAATCTAACTAACTATAAGGCAATGAAAAACTAGAATGTTAGTTGTATGTGGGCACAGGGAATTGGGAGATGTCCCCTTTGCATAAATATATTCTGATTTTCAGCAGCTGCTTTACAAGTAAACTTTTGGAATGCAGTCAATTTATATGTTAAGGCAGTGGTCCCCAACCTTTTTGGCACCGGGAACCAGTTTCACGGAAGACAATTTTTCCACAGACCGGGGGTCTGGGGAGTGGTTTCCAAATGATTCAAGCGCATTACATTTATTGTGCAGTTAAACCTCTCTGCTAATGATAATCTGTATTTGCAACTGCTCCCCATCACTGCCTCAGCTCCACCTCAGATCATGAGGCATTAGATTCTCATAAGGAGTGCACAACCTAGATCCCTTGCATATGCAGTTTACAGTAGGATTCAAGCTCCTATGAGAATCTAATGCCCCTGCTGCTGAACTCACAGGAGGTGGAACTTCTGCTGTGTGATGGGAACAATGGAGGGGCGGCGGTGGCTGTAAATACAGATGAAGCTTTGCTTTCCAACCTCTGCTCACCTCCTTCTGTGCAGCCTGGTTCTTAACAGGCCACTGACCAGTACCAATCCATGGTCCGGGGGTGGGGACCACTGTGTTAGGAGACTCTATGTAGAAACAAAGACTCTATGTAAAAACAAAGTTTGGTTTTACAAATATAAATAATTCTATTATTTGCCTTCAAGGGACAGTCAGTGTTTTCTCTTCATTCAGAAGGGTAAATTAATTATTCAAAAGAAATTTTAGTTTGTTAGTGAGATTTTGTGCTAAATTCTGACTAAAATAATAGGAATTAAGATTTAAAGTGCCCTGGAATATATACATTTTAAGTTTACTATTTAACAAAAAGATTTTCTGATCTTAATAAATTTTGAAAAATACTTTTGTATTCTTAAAATATAAAAAGAATATATGTCTAATTCTGATAAATTAACAAAATTCAGACTACATTTAACTCCAAAAGTAGTTGGCTCACACTTACTTCTGAATAGTTAGTATTAAAATTTAAATCTCCTCAAAGCGTTAATATCTAATTTATGTGGAACATGTGCATTTTTGACTATGCAAATGAAGAGAATAAGATATTACAGTTTATATTTTGGTCTTTCAAAGAAAGATGGTTTCTTCTATCATCTATAACAAAAATATTTAAATGTTTAAAATTCCTAGATTTTGTTTGTTAACTCTAGAGATACTCATCATCTCCTGCTTAAACTGATAACTGTCTCTGGTTGCTGCTGCAAACTCACTTTTCATGAATGAAAGGAGTGTTTCAATAGTCTTTTTAAATAATTGTATATATTTTTTGATACTACATCAAAAGTTAAGTGGTAGTTTCATTTAGTTTTGATATGAAATCTAAAGTTATGTTCAGTTACATTAAAATCCATTTACCTCTCTTATACTTTGAACTGATCTTTTACCCATGAATGATTTTTTTAACATCTTGCACATTGGTCATTCAGAAAATACAGGTTCACTGAATAATGCAGATTTTTCAAATGTTGACACATTTCATTATACAATATCAAGGAATAAATCACATTATGTAGTATGATCACTAATAACACCAGCAAAGTCATCAAGTAATAAGAAACTGTCAAGGTCAGTGATGGATACAATTTCTTAAATATTCTAATTTGTGCTTGAAAGCTTCAATGTTATCATTAGCAAAACATACAGTCAGTTTTCCTTGAAATGACAGGCTAATTTTATTCATTTTTGTGTAAATGCCCACCAAGTATCCAAGTTTGAATAACTATGTTGCCATGTTTTATCTCTAAGTTATTCTTTCAAATAAAGAGTGCAATGTGCACCATCTGAGAGATGGACACACTTGAAACTTGGACTTGGGGAGAGGGGGGAGGCAAGGGCAATATACGTAACCTAACCATCTGTACCCCCATAATATGCTGAAATAAAAAAAAAGGAGTCTCCCATCAAAGAAAAGCTCAAGAAAAATAAATAAATAAATAAATAAATAAATAAATAAGCTAGTCTGTGAAAAAAGTGTCTAGTTCACCTTACACAGTGCTTTTCCTTGAGACAACCATCTTACTTTTGCATATAGTAGAAGCACTTTATGCATTCTTCTTATTTCATCACACAATACATTGGAAAGGTATTTAGGCACCTTATATTGATAGACAGGTAGAAATAACAGTCTTTACTGAAGGAATGAATGTGGGATTTTAGGAGAGAAAGGAATCAAGAAATTGTTTTTGCCCAAAGAATTCAAAGATGATTTGGTCATCAAATGAAATTGGGAAGACTATAGGTGGAAGAAATGTGACGAAGAAGAGGAGTTCAGTTTAGGAAACATTAAATAGATATCTTTATTCAATATTCAAATGAAGTTGTTGCATGTAAAGATAAATATATGAGTCTGGTGTTTAGGAGTGAGCTTTGCAGTAATTATATAAATTTGAGAGTTTTCAGTATATAGATGATATTTTATAAAGTTATGGGACTGAGTGAGCTTACCAAATCAGTGAGTGCATATAGTAAAGAGAATTAATGTTTGAGCCCTGAGAAACCTCAATACTAAAAGGTCAGGAGAAGAAAATGAACTAGTAAAGGAAACTGAGAGAGTGAACAGTGAGACAGGAGGCAATCAAGGGAGTAGGGTGGGTGGCCTGAAAACTTAGGGCTGGTAGTAATCAATCAGGTGTTGCCGATGGTTCAAATAAGATGAAGACTGGTGACCGGGCGCGGTGGCTCACACCTGTAATCCTAGCACTCTGGGAGTCCGAGGCGGGTGGATTGTTTGAGCTCAGGAGTTCAAGACCAGCCTGAGTAAGAGCGTGACCCTGTCTCTACCAAAAATAGAAAGACATTAATTGGACAGCTAAAAATATATATATACAGAAAAAAATTAGCCGGGCGTGGTGGTTCATGTCTGTAGTCCCAGCTACTTGGGAGGCTGAGACAGTAGGATTGCTTGAGCCCAGGAGTCTGAGGTTGCTGTGAGCTAGGCTGATGCCACGGCACTCACTCTAGCCAGGGCAACAAAGTGAGACTCTGTCTCAAAAAAAAAAAAAAAAAAAA